>OY744525.1:93726185-93743685 GCA_963556195.1 Sepiola atlantica | reverse complement strand
AGATTTTTTTTCAACTCTTAAAAAATCATTTGAGAAATAAAATAATATAAGATACGTCTCCATCAATATTTAAGATCAAAACTTTCCGTAAATGCCCGTCAAATCCAAAATGTATTTCATTTAATCTGTTTGAAATTTACAGTCATTATTTGTTTGGTAGGTGATCAATTTTTGCAATCACAAACTAAAAAACTTTGCAATTCTGAAATTTAAAAAAAATAAAGAAAAAAGAAGAGGGGATTTTTTTAGTGTTAGATGGAGAGGGGCAAACAATTTTTTGTTTTCCTGTAAGAACAAATGCGGGAAAGGTTTAGGTTTTTCACAAAAAGGCGATGGCATCGTGTCAGAGTTGAACATTTTTGTCACATGTCTTTTGTAGCAAATTGGAAAGAAATAAAATTCAATTTCCTTTACCTAAGATGGGGCGGAATAGATAGAGGTTATATATATATATATATATATATATATATATATATATATATATATATATATATATATGTAAGAGAATGAGAGAGAGAGAGAAGTGTAGATAGAAAGAAAGGTGTAGATAGATAAAATGACGTTGCGATTTATAACATATTTTTGTCCATTTTGACTTTTCCACTGCCAACTTATCTATCTATGTAATTTCTCTGATGATAAGATTTTAATATTTGAAAAGTCTTGGCTTAAGGAAAAAATAATAGACAATTTTATTACCGAGTATACCTTGCATTGAACAATCGAAGTTGAAATAAATTTGTCATTCGTACACGTTTATCCCTCTTCTTTCATCTATCTTTATAATTGCTCTATCTCGTATATTGAGCTTAAACCATTTCACTATAGGTTCTATCTACTAACAGTTAACTTTTAGTTTCATATTTTATATATCTCTCTCTCTATATCTCTCTCTCTCTCTCTCTCTATATATATATATATATATATATATATATATATCTCTATCTCTATCTATATATATCTATCTCTCTATCTCTATCTATATATATCTATCTCTCTATCTCTATCTATATATATCTATCTCTCTATCTATATCTATATATATCTATCTCTCTATCTATATCTATATATATCTATCTCTCTATCTATATATATATATATCTATCTCTCTATCTATATATATATATATCTATCTCTCTATCTATATATATATCTATCTCTCTATCTATATATATATCTATCTATCTATCTATATATATATCTATCTATCTATCTATCTCTATATATCTATCTATCTATCTCTATATATCTATCTATCTATCTCTATATATCTATCTATCTATCTCTATATATCTATCTATCTATCTCTATATATCTATCTATCTATCTATCTATATATCTATCTATATATATATAGATAGATGGACGAAGAGTGATAAACATGCAGGAATGTCCAAATTTATATCAAACTTCGATTGTGCAATGCAAGGTATATTTTGTAATAAAATTATGTTTATTATTCTTTCCTTAAGCCAAGGCTTTTCAAAGATCGAGATCTTATCATCAGAGGAATTATACAGATAGATATGTATATATATAGAGAGATAGAAAGAGAGAGAGAGAGAGAGAGAGATAGAAAGAGAGATAGAAAGAGAGAGAGAGAGATAGAAAGAGAGATAGAAAGAGAGAGAGAGAGAGATAGAAAGAGAGAGAGATAGAGAGATAGAAAGAGAGAGATAGAAAGAGAGAGATAGATAGAAAGAGAGAGAGAGAGAGAGATAGAAAGAGAGAGAGAGAGAAAGAGAGAGATAGAAAGAGATAGAGAGAGAGAAAGAGAGAGAGAGAGAGAAAGAGATAGAGAGATAGAAAGAGATAGAGAGATAGAAAGAGATAGAGAGATAGAAAGAGATAGAGAGATAGAAAGAGATAGAGAGATAGATAGAAAGAGAGAGAGATAGAAAGAGAGAGATAGAAAGAGAGAGAGAGATAGAAAGAGAGAGAGAGATAGAAAGAGAGAGAGAGATAGAAAGAGAGAGAGATAGAAAGAGAGAGAGAGATAGAAAGAGAGAGAGAGATAGAAAGAGAGAGAGAGATAGAAAGAGAGAGAGAGATAGAAAGAGAGAGAGAGAGAGAGATAGAAAGAGAGAGAGAGAGATAGAAAGAGAGAGAGAGAGATAGAAAGAGAGAGAGATAGAAAGAGAGAGATAGAAAGAGAGAGATAGAAAGAGAGAGATAGAAAGAGAGAGAGATAGAAAGAGAGAGATAGAAAGAGAGAGATAGAGATGTTTCTGACCAAGGGGGAAGAATTGCTGTTTTCTGGGTCGGAATCTATCCATCTAACACTTATCGTTGGTTTGTTTTTGACCTTGAAGTAGTATTTTCTTTTTCTTTTATCTTCTTACACCAAATGACTTGTCTGGAGCGATTTCCATAAAAAAATATTTCATGAATCGTTTGAAGTCTTAGCTTTCACGGAAAAATTAACATATTCATATTTCAGAGAAAACTGTCATAAGAGAAACAAGGTAGGGAAGACGAAGAGACAAAATGAAAAAAAAAGGAAGGTAAGCGAGAGAGATGAAGAGAGAAAGAAAAACAAAATCCAGCCAAATAACAACGAAAAAATAAGGAGGTAGGGTTCTAAGGATTTGGCAGAAATCAGCTTTTTCTTATTAAAAAAAAAAATGGACAACACATCCATGGGAGGTTCTAATGATTGAAGTGAAAATTCGCGTTTTCTGGATTAAAAAAAAACAGAAATACAAAATATGGCTACAAAGCGGAGAACTCACATCCCAGCATAAGTTTTCAGCTGAAAAGGTAAACTAAGGAATTTCAAGAATGTGAGATGAAAAAGAGCTTCTCTGAAAGAGATCATGTTTTATTTAGCGTTAGAAAATGGAAAGAACTTTCGTACCAACTTGATTTTTTTAGTATATAACCGTGTACTAACGGTTGACTGGTTGGGCATTAAACTGGTCCTCTCACCAGGTCTCTGGTGAGGAGGCTGACTAGATACCCAGGAGGATTTAAAAAATAAATAAGGGATAAAGTGTAAATTTGGCACCCCAATTATGCGGGCAACTGAAAGGAACTAGTTTCGCATGGCACCATATCTGACATTATTCAAACAAAACATGTATTTTGAAATTGACTTATCTCAGAATTATTTTTTTTATTAAAAAATTTGAAATTATATATGAGAAAAAATGAAAATAATATTCCAACGTAACGCAAAATGAAAAGCTAAATTATTTATGTATTCAGCAACGTTTCGTCTTCATTAAAAAGACTTCCTCAAGATGACTGATTTGAAGAAAATAAATAAAAAACACAAATACAATACACACCAAGTATTTCCAAGTATTATATTTGTGTTTATTTATTTTCTTCAAATCAATCATCCCGAGGAAGTCTTTTAAAGTAAGACGAAACGTTGATGAATGCATAAATAATTTAAGTTTTCCTTTCCATGTATATATATATGTGTGTGTGTGTTTATATATTTGTATGTACACGGTTCACTCACTCCTAAACTAATTAGCCGATCATTATGAATTTTGAAACACAGATGCAAGGTGTAGGGGTTCTAAATATGGAACTGTATTTAATTTTATGCAAAGAGGGGATGGAAGCCCTTTGCGAAAATTTAGATGCCATTGATTTTTATGAAATTAAACAATAGATATCAGAAATCAATTAATAAACATTTCCGAAATTTCAGTTTCTTTGGAGTATTTTAAAGGGTTTTAGGAGACATAATATGGGCCAAACCTTCCGTTAGAAAATTTAAATATTTTAGATTTATATTGAATTTAATCCAGAAACGTTAGAAACCAATTAATCGAGATTCCCAGAATTTCAATTTCTTCTTAAGACACTTTTAGCTTTAAATTTAAGACATTTTCTAGAATCAAAAACATGTAATTGATTTTGACTAAAATTAAAATTGATTTTAATCTTCGTAAGGTAACATAAAACGGTTGAAAACTATTTTGTTCACGTGTATCCTTCCAGTGTTATATAATAAAGGCCCTAATAAATAAAGAGAAAAAGATATTGAGAGAGAAAACAAGAGAGAAAGAGATAAAGAATACGAAAGAGATATTGACAAACAGAAGAAAGCGATATTGAGAAAAGAACTGAGTGAGAAGTAAATGATATTGAGAAAGACAGAGAGAAAAAGAGAGAGGGAAGAAAGACACCGAAAAGAAAGAGATATTGAGAGAGATGGAGAAAGAAAGAGATATTGAGAGAGATGGAGAATGAAAGAGATATTGAGAGAGATGGAGAATGAAAGAGATATTGAGAGAGATGGAGAAAGAAAGAGATATTGAGAGAGATGGAGAAAGAAAGAGATATTGAGAGAGATGGAGAAAGAAAGAGATATTGAGAGAGATGGAGAAAGAAAGAGATATTGAGAGAGATGGAGAAAGAAAGAGATATTGAGAGAGATGGAGAAAGAAAGAGATATTGAGAGAGATGGAGAAAGAAAAGGTTATTGAGAGAGATGGAGAAAGAAAAGGTTATTGAGAGAGATGGAGAAAGAAAAGGTTATTGAGAGAGATGGAGAAAGAAAGAGTTATTGAGAGAGATGGAGAAAGAAAGAGTTATTGAGAGAGATGGAGAAAGAAAGAGTTATTGAGAGAGATGGAGAAAGAATGAGATATTGAGAGAGATGGAGAAAGAAAGAGATATTGAGAGAGATGGAGAAAGAAAGAGATATTGAGAGCCATGGAGTAAGAATAGGATATTAAGAGAGATGGAGTAAGCATAGGATATTAAGAGAGATGGAGTAAGCATAGGATATTGAGAGAGAGAGTAAGAATAGGATATTGAGAGAGAGAGAGAGTAAGAAAGAGATATTGAGAGAGAGAGAGAGAGTAAGAAAGAGATATTGAGAGAGAGAGAGTAAGAAAGAGATATTGAGAGAGAGAGAGTAAGAAAGAGATATTGAGAGAGAGAGAGTAAGAAAGAGATATTGAGAGAGAGAGTAAGAAAGAGAAATTGAGAGAGAGAGAGTAAGAAAGAGATATTGAGAGAGAGAGAGTAAGAAAGAGAAATTGAGAGAGAGAGAGTAAGAAAGAGATATTGAGAGAGAGAGAGATAGTAAGAAAGAGATATTGAGAGAGAGAGAGTAAGAAAGAGATATTGAGAGAGAGAGAGTAAGAAAGAGATATTGAGAGAGAGAGAGAGTAAGAAAGAGATATTGAGAGAGAGAGAGAGAGAGAGAGAGTAAGAAAGAGATATTGAAAGAGAGAGTAAGAAAGAGATATTGAAAGAGAGAATGAAAGAGATATTGAGAGAGAGAATGAAAGAGATATTGAGAGAGAGAGAGAGAGAGAGAGAAAGAAAAAGCTATTGAGAGAGAAAATGAAAGAAAGAGATATTGAGAGAGAGAATGAAAGAAAGAGATATTGAAAGAGAGAGAGAGAAAGAAAGATATTGAAGGAGAGAGAAAGAAAGATATTGAGAGAGAGAAAGAAAGATATTGAGAGAGAGAAAGAAAGATATTGAGAGAGAGAAAGAAAGATATTGAGAGAGAGAAAGAAAGATATTGAGAGAGAGAAAGAAAGATATTGAGAGAGAGAAAGAAAGATATTGAGAGAGAGAAAGAAAGATATTGAGAGAGAGAAAGAAAGATATTGAGAGAGAGAGAGAAAGAAAGATATTGAGAGAGAGAGAAAGAAAGAGATATAGAAAGAGAGAGGAAGAAATAGATATTGAGAGAGATAGAGAGAGATGGAAAGGAAGATATATTGAGAGAGAGAGAGAGAGAGATGGAAAGGAAGATATATTGAGAGAGAGAGAGAGAGAGTAAGGAAGAGATATTGAAAGAGAGAATGAAAGAAAGAGACATTGAAAGACAGAAAAAAAGAAAGAGACATTGAAAGACAGAAAAAAAGAAAGAGATATTGAAAGAAAGAAAAAAAGAAAGAGATATTGAAAGACAGAAAAAAAGAAAGAGATATTGAAAGACAGAAAAAAAGAAAGAGATATTGAAAAGGAGAGAGAAAAAAAGAAAGAGATATTAAGAGAGAGAGAGAAAGAAAGACATATTGAGAGAGAGAGAGAGAGAGAAAGAAAGAGATATTGAGAGAGAGAGAGAGAGAGAGAGAGAGAGAGATAAAGAAAGAGATATTGAGAGAGAGAGAGAGAGAAAGAAAGATATTGAGAGAGAGAGAGAGAGAAAGAGATATTGAGAGAGAGAGAGAGAGAAAAAGAAAGAGATATTGAGAGAGAGAGAGTAAGAGAGAAAGAAAGAGATATTGAGAGAGAGAAAGAAAAAAAGAGATATTGAGAGAGAGAAAGAAAAAAAGAGATATTGAGAGAGAGAAAGAAAAAAAGAGATATTGAGAGAGAGAAAGAAAAAAAGAGATATTGAGAGAGAGAAAGAAAAAAAGAGATATTGAGAGAGAGAAAAAAAAAGAGATATTGAGAGAGAGAAAGAAAAAAAGAGATATTGAGAGAGAGAAAGAAAAAAAGAGATATTGAGAGAGAGAAAGAAAAAAAGAGATATTGAGAGAGAGAAAGAAAAAAAGAGATATTGAGAGAGAGAAAGAAAAAAAGAGATATTGAGAGAAAGAGAAAGAAAAAAAGAGATATTGAGAGAGAGAGAAAGAAAAAAAGAGATATTGAGAGAGAGAGAAAGAAAAAAAGAGATATTGAGAGAGAGAAAGAAAAAAAGAGATATTGAGAGAGAGAAAGAAAAAAAAGATATTGAGAGAGAGAAAGAAAAAAAGATATTGAGAGAGAGAGAGAGAGAGAGAGAAAGAGATATTGAGAGAGAGAGAAAGAAAGACAGAGATATTGAAGGAGAGAAGGGAAAAAAAGAGATATTGAGAGAGAGAGATGGAAAGGAAAAGATATTGAGAGAGAGAATGAAAGAAAGAGATATTGAGAGAGAGAGAATGAAAGAAAGAGATATTGAGAGAGAGAGAAAGAAAAAAAGAGATATTGAGAGAGAGAAAGAAAAAAAGAGATATTGAGAGAGAGAAAGAGAAAAAGAGATATTGAGAGAAAGAGAAAGAAAAAAAGAGATATTGAGAGAGAGAGAAAGAAAAAAAGAGATATTGAGAGAGAGAGAAAGAAAAAAAGAGATATTGAGAGAGAGAAAGAAAAAAAAGATATTGAGAGAGAGAGAGAGAGAGAGAGAGAGAGAGAGAAAGAGATATTGAGAGAGAGAGAAAGAAAGACACAGATATTGAAGGAGAGAAGGGAAAAAAAGAGATATTGAGAGAGAGAGATGGAAAGGAAAAAATATTGAGAGAGAGATGGAAAGGAAAAGATATTGAGAGAGAGATGGAAAAGAAAAGATATTGAGAGAGAGATGGAAAGGAAAAGATATTGAGAGAGAGAGATGGAAAGGAAAAGATATTGAGAGAGAGAGATGGAAAGGAAAAGATATTGAGAGAGAGAGATGGAAAGGAAAAGATATTGAGAGAGAGAGATGGAAAGGAAAAGATATTGAGAGAGAGAGATGGAAAGGAAAAGATATTGAGAGAGAGAGATGGAAAGGAAAAGATATTGAGAGAGAGAGATGGAAAGGAAAAGATATTGAGAGAGAGAGATGGAAAGGAAAAGATATTGAGAGAGAGAGATGGAAAGGAAAAGATATTGAGAGAGAGAGATGGAAAGGAAAAGATATTGAGAGAGAGAGAGATGGAAAGGAAAAGATATTGAGAGAGAGAGATGGAAAGGAAAAGATATTGAGAGAGAGAAATGGAAAGGAAAATATATTGAGAGAGAGAAATGGAAAGGAAAAGATATTGAGAGAGAGAGAGAGAGAGAGAAAGAAAGAGATATTGAGAGAGAGAATGAAAGAAAGAGATATTGAGAGAGAGAGAGAGAATAAAAGAAAGAGATATTGAGAGAGAGAGAATCAAAAAAAGAGATATTGAGAGAGAGAGAATCAAAAAAAGAGATATTGAGAGAGAGAGAATCAAAGAAAGAGATATTGAGAGAGAGAGAATGAAAGAAAGAGATATTGAGACAGAGAATGAAAGAAAGAGATATTGAGAGAGAGAATGAAAGAAAGAGATATTGAGAGAGAGAATGAAAGAAAGAGATATTGAGAGAGAGAATGAAAGAAAGAGATATTGAGAGAGAGAAAGAAAGAGATATTGAGAGAGAGAATGAAAGAAAAAGATATTGAGAGAGAGAATGAAAGAAGGAGATATTGAGAGAGAGAATGAAAGAAGGAGATATTTAGAGAGAGAATGAAAGAAGGAGATATTGAGAGAGAGAATGAAAGAAAGAGATATTGAGAGAGAGAATGAAAGAAGGAGATATTGAGAGAGAGAATGAAAGAAAGAGATATTGAGAGAGAGAATGAAAGAAAGAGATATTGAGAGAGAGAATGAAAGAAAGAGATATTGAGAGAGAGAATGAAAGAAAGAGATATTGAGAGAGAGAATGAAAGAAAGACATATTGAGAGAGAGAATGAAAGAAAGACATATTGAGAGAGAGATTGAAAGAAAGACATATTGAAAGAGAGAATGAAAGAAAGAGATATTGAGAGAGAGAATGAAAGAAAGAGATATTGAGAGAGAGAATGAAAGAAAGAGATATTGAGAGAGAGAATGAAAGAAAGAGATATTGAGAGAGAGAATGAAAGAAAGGGATATTGAGAGAGAGAATGAAAGAAAGAGATATTGAGAGAGAGAAAGAAAGAAAGAGATATTGAGAGAGAGAGACTGAAAGAAAGAGATATTGAGAGAGAGAGACTGAAAGAAAGAGATATTGAGAGAGAGAGAATGAAAGAAAGAAATATTGAGAGAGAGAGAATGAAAGAGAGAGATATTGAGAGAGAGAGAATGAAAGAAAGAGATATTGAGAGAGAGAGAGAGAAAGAAAGAGATATTGAGAGAGAGAGAGAGAAAAAAAGAGATATTGAGAGAGAGAGAGAAAGAAAGAGATATTGAGAGAGAGAGAGAAAGAAAGAGATATTGAGAGAGAGAGAGAGAAAGAAAGAGATATTGAGAGAGAGAGAGAGAAAGAAAGAGATATTGAGAGAGAGAGAGAGAGAGAGAAAGAAAGAGATATTGAGAGAGAGAGAGAGAGAAAGAAAGAGATATTGAGAGAGAGAGAGAGAAAGAAAGAGATATTGAGAGAGAGAGAGAAAGAAAGAGATATTGAGAGAGAGAGAGAAAGAAAGAGATATTGAGAGAGAGAGAAAGAAAGAGATATTGAGAGAGAGAGAAAGAAAGAGATATTGAGAGAGAGAGAGAAAGAAAGAAACAGATATTGAGAGAGAGAAAGAAAGAAAGAAACAGATATTGAGAAAGAAAGAAAGAAACAGATATTGAGAGAGAGAAAGAAAGAAAGAAACAGATATTGAGAGAGAGAAAGAAAGAAAGAAACAGATATTGAGAGAGAGAAAGAAAGAAAGAAACAGATATTGAGAGAGAGAAAGAAAGAAAGAAACAGATATTGAGAGAGAGAAAGAAAGAAACAGATATTGAGAGAGAGAAAGAAAGAAACAGATATTGAGAGAGAGAAAGAAAGAAAGAGATATTGAGAGAGAGAAAGAAAGAAAGAGATATTGAGAGAGAGAAAGAAAGAAAGAAAGAGATATTGAGAGAGAGAAAGAAAGAAAGAGATATTGAGAGAGAGAAAGAAAGAAAGAGATATTGAGAGAGAGAAAGAAAGAAAGAGATATTGAGAGAGAGAAAGAAAGAAAGAGATATTGAGAGAGAGAGAAAGAAAGAAAGAGATATTGAGAGAGAGAAAGAAAGAAAGAGATATTGAGAGAGAGAAAGAAAGAAAGAGATATTGAGAGAGAGAAAGAAAGAAAGAGATATTGAGAGAGAGAAAGAAAGAAAGAGATATTGAGAGAGAGAAAGAAAGAAAGAGATATTGAGAGAGAGAAAGAAAGAAAGAGATATTGAGAAAGAGAAAGAAAGAAACAGATATTGAGAGAGAGAAAGAAAGAAAGAGATATTGAGAGAGAGAAAGAAAGACAGAGATATTGAGAGAGAAAGAAAGACAGAGATATTGAGAGAGAAAGAAAGACAGAGATATTGAGAGAGTAAGAAAGACAGAGATATTGAGAGAGTAAGAAAGACAGAGATATTGAAGGAGAGAGGAAAAAAAGAGATATTGAGAGCGAGAGATGGAAAGGAAAATATATTGAGAGAGAGAGCGAGAAAGAGAAACGAGAGATTGAGAGAGAGAGAAAGAAAGAGATATTGAGAGAGAGAATGAAAGAAAGAGATATTGAGAGAGAGAATGAAAGAAAGAGATATTGAGAGAGAGAATGAAAGAAAGAGATATTGAGAGAGAGAATGAAAGAAAGAGATATTGAGAGAGAGAATGAAAGAAAGAGATATTGAGAGAGAGAATGAAAGAAAGAGATATTGAGAGAGAGAATGAAAAAAAGAGATATTGAGAGAGAGAATGAAAAAAAGAGATATTGAGAGAGAGAATGAAAAAAAGAGATATTGAGAGAGAGAATGAAAGAAACAGATATTGAGAGAGAGAGAGAAAGAAAGAGATATTGAGAGAGAGAGAGAAAGAAAGAGATATTGAGAGAGAGAGAAAGAAAGAGATATTGAGAGAGAGAGAAAGAAAGAGATATTGAGAGAGAGAGAGAAAGAAAGAAACAGATATTGAGAGAGAGAAAGAAAGAAAGAAACAGATATTGAGAAAGAAATAAAGAAACAGATATTGAGAGAGAGAAAGAAAGAAAGAAACAGATATTGAGAGAGAGAAAGAAAGAAAGAAACAGATATTGAGAGAGAGAAAGAAAGAAAGAAACAGATATTGAGAGAGAGAAAGAAAGAAACAGATATTGAGAGAGAGAAAGAAAGAAAGAAAGAGATATTGAGAGAGAGAAAGAAAGAAAGAGATATTGAGAGAGAGAAAGAAAGAAAGAAAGAGATATTGAGAGAGAGAAAGAAAGAAAGAGATATTGAGAGAGAGAAAGAAAGAGATATTGAGAGAGAGAAAGAAAGAAAGAGATATTGAGAGAGAGAAAGAAAGAAAGAGATATTGAGAGAGAGAAAGAAAGAAAGAGATATTGAGAGAGAGAAAGAAAGAAAGAGATATTGAGAGAGAGAAAGAAAGAAAGAGATATTGAGAGAGAGAGAAAGAAAGAAAGAGATATTGAGAGAGAGAAAGAAAGAAAGAGATATTGAGAGAGAGAAAGAAAGAAAGAGATATTGAGAGAGAGAAAGAAAGAAAGAGATATTGAGAAAGAGAAAGAAAGAAACAGATATTGAGAGAGAGAAAGAAAGAAACAGATATTGAGAGAGAGAAAGAAAGACAGAGATATTGAGAGAGAAAGAAAGACAGAGATATTGAGAGAGAAAGAAAGACAGAGATATTGAGAGAGATAGAAAGACAGAGATATTGAAGGAGAGAGGAAAAAAAGAGATATTGAGAGCGAGAGATGGAAAGGAAAATATATTGAGAGAGAGAGCGAGAAAGAGAAACGAGAGATTGAGAGAGAGAAAGAGATATTGAGAGAGAGAATGAAAGAAAGAGATATTGAGAGAGAGAATGAAAGAAAGAGATATTGAGAGAGAGAATGAAAGAAAGAGATATTGAGAGAGAGAATGAAAAAAAGAGATATTGAGAGAGAGAATGAAAAAAAGAGATATTGAGAGAGAGAATGAAAAAAAGAGATATTGAGAGAGAGAATGAAAGAAACAGATATTGAGAGAGAGAAAGAAAGAGATATTGAGAGAGAAGGAAAGAAAGAGATATTGAGAGAGAGAAAGAAAGACAGAGATATTGAGAGAGAAAGAAAGACAGAGATATTGAGAGAGAAAGAAAGACAGAGATATTGAGAGAGAAAGAAAGACAGAGATATTGAGAGAGAAAGAAAGACAGAGATATTGAGAGAGAAAGAAAGACAGAGATATTGAAGGAGAGAGGAAAAAAAGAGATATTGAGAGCGAGAGATGGAAAGGAAAATATATTGATTGAGAGAGAGAGAAATAAAGAGATATTGAGAGAGAGAATGAAAGAAAGAGATATTGAGAGAGAGAATGAAAGAAAGAGATATTGAGAGAGAGAATGAAAGAAAGAGATATTGAGAGAGAGAATGAAAGAAAGAGATATTGAGAGAGAGAATGAAAGAAAGAGATATTGAGAGAGAGAATGAAAGAAAGAGATATTGAGAGAGAGAATGAAAGAAAGAGATATTGAGAGAGAGAATGAAAGAAAGAGATATTGAGAGAGAGAATGAAAGAAAGAGATATTGAGAGAGAATGAAAGAAAGAGATATTGAGAGAGAGAATGAAAGAAAGAGATATTGAGAGAGAGAACGAAAGAAAGAGATATTGAGAGAGAGAATGAAAGAAAGAGATATTGAGAGAGAGAATGAAAGAAAGAGATATTGAGAGAGAGAATGAAAGAAAGAGATATTGAGAGAGAGAATGAAAGAAAGAGATATTGAGAGAGAGAATGAAAGAAAGAGATATTGAGAGAGAGAATGAAAAAAAGAGATATTGAGTAAGAGAGAATGAAAAAAAGAGATATTGAGAGAGAGAATGAAAAAAAGAGATATTGAGAGAGAGAATGAAAGAAGGAGATATTGAGAGAGAGAATGAAAGAAAGAGATATTGAGAGAGAGAATGAAAGAAAGACATATTGAGAGAGAGAATGAAAGAAAGAGATATTGAGAGAGAGAATGAAAGAAAGAGATATTGAGAGAGAGAATGAAAGAAAGAGATATTGAGAGAGAGAATGAAAGAAATAGATATTGAGAGAGAGAATGAAAGAAATAGATATTGAGAGAGAGAAAGAAAGAAAGAGATATTGAGAGAGAGAGAATGAAAGAAAGAGATATTGAGAGAGAGAGAATGAAAGAAAGAGATATTGAGAGAGAGAGAGAATGAAAGAAAGAAATATTGAGAGAGAGAGAATGAAAGAAAGAGATATTGAGAGAGAGAGAGAAAGAAAGAGATATTGAGAGAGAGAGAGAGAAAGAAAGAGATATTGAGAGAGAGAGAAAGAAAGAGATATTGAGAGAGAGAGAAAGAAAGAGATATTGAGAGAGAGAGAGAGAAAGAAAGAGATATTGAGAGAGAGAGAGAAAGAAAGAGATATTGAGAGAGAGAGAAAGAAAGAGATATTGAGAGAGAGAGAAAGAAAGAGATATTGAGAGAGAGAGAAAGAAAGAGATATTGAGAGAGAGAGAGAAAGAAAGAAACAGATATTGAGAGAGAGAGAGAAAGAAAGAAACAGATATTGAGAGAGAGAAAGAAAGAAAGAAACAGATATTGAGAGAGAGAAAGAAAGAAAGAAACAGATATTGAGAGAGAGAAAGAAAGAAAGAAACAGATATTGAGAGAGAGAAAGAGAGAAAGAAACAGATATTGAGAGAGAGAAAGAAAGAAACAGATATTGAGAGAGAGAAAGAAAGAAAGAAAGAGATATTGAGAGAGAGAAAGAAAGAAAGAGATATTGAGAGAGAGAAAGAAAGAAAGAGATATTGAGAGAGAGAAAGAAAGAAAGAGATATTGAGAGAGAGAAAGAAAGAAAGAGATATTGAGAGAGAGAAAGAAAGAAAGAGATATTGAGAGAGAGAAAGAAAGAAAGAGATATTGAGAGAGAGAAAGAAAGAAAGAGATATTGAGAGAGAGAAAGAAAGAAAGAGATATTGAGAGAGAGAAAGAAAGAAAGAGATATTGTGAAAGAGAAAGAAAGAAACAGAGATTGAGAGAGAGAAAGAAAGAAACAGATATTGAGAGAGAGAAAGAAAGAGATATTGAGAGAGAGAAAGAAAGACAGAGATATTGAGAGAGAGAAAGAAAGACAGAGATATTGAGAGAGAAAGAAAGACAGAGATATTGAGAGAGAAAGAAAGACAGAGATATTGAAGGAGAGAGGAAAAAAAGAGATATTGAGAGCGAGAGATGGAAAGGAAAATATATTGAGAGAGAGAGCGAGAAAGAGAAACGAGAGATTGAGAGAGAGAGAAAGAAAGAGATATTGAGAGAGAGAATGAAAGAAAGAGATATTGAGAGAGAGAATGAAAGAAAGAGATATTGAGAGAGAGAATGAAAGAAAGAGATATTGAGAGAGAGAATGAAAGAAAGAGATATTGAGAGAGAGAATGAAAGAAAGAGATATTGAGAGAGAGAGAATGAAAGAAAGAGATATTGAGAGAGAGAATGAAAGAAAGAGATATTGAGAGAGAGAATGAAAGAAAGAGATATTGAGAGAGAGAATGAAAGAAAGAGATATTGAGAGAGAGAATGAAAGAAAGAGATATTGAGAGAGAGAATGAAAAAAAGAGATATTGAGAGAGAGAATGAAAAAAAGAGATATTGAGAGAGAGAATGAAAGAAACAGATATTGAGAGAGAAGGAAAGAAAGAGATATTGAGAGAGAGAAAGAAAGACAGAGATATTGAGAGAGAGAAAGAAAGACAGAGATATTGAGAGAGAAAGAAAGACAGAGATATTGAGAGAGAAAGAAAGACAGAGATATTGAAGGAGAGAGGAAAAAAAGAGATATTGAGAGCGAGAGATGGAAAGGAAAATATATTGAGAGAGAGAGCGAGAAAGAGAAACGAGAGATTGAGAGAGAGAGAAAGAAAGAGATATTGAGAGAGAGAATGAAAGAAAGAAATATTGAGAGAGAGAATGAAAGAAAGAGATATTGAGAGAGAGAATGAAAGAAAGAGATATTGAGAGAGAGAATGAAAGAAAGAGATATTGAGAGAGAGAATGAAAAAAAGAGATATTGAGAGAGAGAATGAAAAAAAGAGATATTGAGAGAGAGAATGAAAGAAACAGATATTGAGAGAGAGAAAGAAAGAGATATTGAGAGAGAAGGAAAGAAACAGATATTGAGAGAGAGAAAGAAAGACAGAGATATTGAGAGAGAAAGAAAGACAGAGATATTGAGAGAGAAAGAAAGACAGAGATATTGAAGGAGAGAGGAAAAAAAGAGATATTGAGAGCGAGAGATGGAAAGGAAAATATATTGAGAGAGAGAGCGAGAAAGAGAAACGAGAGATTGAGAGAGAGAGAAAGAAAGAGATATTGAGAGAGAGAATGAAAGAAAGAGATATTGAGAGAGAGAATGAAAGAAAGAGATATTGAGAGAGAGAATGAAAGAAAGAGATATTGAGAGAGAGAATGAAAGAAAGAGATATTGAGAGAGAGAATGAAAGAAAGAGATATTGAGAGAGAGAATGAAAGAAAGAGATATTGAGAGAGAGAATGAAAAAAAGAGTTATTGAGAGAGAGAATGAAAAAAAGAGATATTGAGAGAGAGAATGAAAGAAAGAGATATTGAGAGAGAGAATGAAAGAAAGAGATATTGAGAGAGAGAATGAAAGAAAGAGATATTGAGAGAGAGAATGAAAGAAAGAGATATTGAGAGAGAGAATGAAAGAAAGAGATATTGAGAGAGAGAATGAAAGAAAGAGATATTGAGAGAGAGAATGAAAGAAAGAGATATTGAGAGAGAGAGAATGAAAGAAAGAGATATTGAGAGAGAGAGAATGAAAGAAAGAGATATTGAGAGAGAGAGAATGAAAGAAAGAGATATTGAGAGAGAGAGAATGAAAGAAAGAGATATTGAGAGAGAGAGAGAGAGAATGAAAGAAAGAGATATTGAGAGAGAGAGAGAGAATGAAAGAAAGAGATATTGAGTGAGAGAGAATGAAAGAAAGAGATATTGAGAGAGAGAATGAAAGAAAGAGATATTGAGAGAGAGAGAATGAAAGAAAGAGATATTGAGAGGGAGAGAATGAAAGAAAGAGATATTGAGAGGGAGAGAATGAAAGAAAGAGATATTGAGAGGGAGAGAATGAAAGAAAGAGATATTGAGATGGAGAGAATGAAAGAAAGAGATATTGAGAGGGAGAGAATGAAAGAAAGAGATATTGAGAGGGAGAGAATGAAAGAAAGAGATATTGAGAGAGAGAGAGAGAGAAAGAAAGAAAGAGATATTGAGAGAGAGAGAAAGAAAGAGATATTGAGAGAGAGAGAGAGAAAGAAAGAAAGAGATATTGAGAGAGAGAGAGAGAAAGAAAGAAAGAGATATTGAGAGAGAGAGAAAGAAAGAGATATTGAGAGAGAGAGAAAGAAAGAGATATTGAGAGAGAGAGAAAGAAAGAAAGAGATATTGAGAGAGAGAGAGAAAGAAAGAAAGAGATATTGAGAGAGAGAGAAAGAAAGAAAGAGATATTGAGAGAGAGAGAAAGAAAGAAAGAGATATTGAGAGAGAGAAAGAAAGAAAGATATATTGAGAGAGAAAGAAAGAAAGAGATATTGAGAGAGAGAGAAAGAAAGAAAGAGATATTGAGAGAGAGAGAGAAAGAAAGAGATATTGAGAGAGAGAGAGAGAAAGAAAGAGATATTGAGAGAGAGAGAAAGAAAAAAGAGCATTGAGAGAGAGAGAAAGAAAGAAAGAGATATTGAGAGAGAGAGAAAGAAAGAAAGAGATATTGAGAGAGAGAGAAAGAAAGAAAGAGATATTGAGAGAGAGAGAGAAAGAAAGAGATATTGAGAGAGAGAGAAAGAAAAAAAGAGCATTGAGAGAGAGAGAAAGAACGACAGAGATATTGAGAGAGAGAAAGAAAGACAGAGATATTGAGAGAGAGAAACAAAGAAACATATATTGAAAGTAATATATATATATATATATATATATATATACATATATATATACATATATATATATATATATATATATATATATATATATATATTGAGAGAGAGAGATAAATATATTGAGAGAGAGAGAGAGAGAGAGAGAGAGATAAAGATGTGTATAGAGAGAAAGAAAGATAAATATATTGATAGAGAGACATGAAGATATTGAGAGAAAGAGATAAAGATATTGAGAGAGGGAGAGCGAAAGAAAGAAATTTTGAGAGAGAGAAAGAAAGAGATATTGATAGAGAGAGAAATAGATACTGAAAAGTGAGAGAATAAGATATTTAAAGATAGAGAAGAGATATTAAAAAAGAAAGAAAGAGATATTAAAAAAGAAAGGAATAAATATATTTAAAGAGAGAGAGAAAGATAAATATATTGAAAGAGAATGTAAAATAAAGATATTGAGAGAGAGAGAGAGAGTAACAAACAGATATTAAGAGCGAGAGAGAAAGAAAGATCAATATATATTGAGAGAGAGAGAGAGAGGGAGAGAGAGAAAGAAATGCGTTATCTATGTTATTCAAAATATTTTTTTGAAAATGTTCCTCTTTATTAATGCCATTTCATTAACGCTTATATATATATATATATATATATATATATATATATATATATATATATATATATATATATATATAAATAAATATGATTCCAATTTTATCGACTATTCCCCTAATTATATATTTCTTTATCTGTTAATCCATAATTTTCTTTGCGGGCTTAAGATTAATTTTATTTTTTTTTTTATTATTTTATTATTTTTTATCTCTAACCTTCAAATATATTTTGCCTCATTATAATCAATGTCATCTGATTGAACACCTAAGCCCACCCCTGTTCATATCCCCCCCCCCCCGACACATTTTGGCATTTTAATTCTCCCTTCCTGCACTCATTGACTTGCCCCCTCTCCTACCCAATTTCTAGTTGAACC
>OY744525.1:93668685-93721185 GCA_963556195.1 Sepiola atlantica | reverse complement strand
TTGGGCGCGAGAGAGATATTGGGCGCGAGAGAGATATTGGGCGAGAAATAGAGAGAGAGAGAGAGAGATATTGGGCGAGAAATAGAGAGAGAGAGAGAGAGATATTGGGCGAGAGAGAGAGAGAGAGAGTTATGTGGCGAGAGAGAGAGAGAGAGATATTGGGCGAGAGAGAGAGATATTGGGCGAGAGAGAGAGAGAGATATTGGGCGAGAGAGAGAGAGAGAGAGATATTGGGCGAGAGAGAGAGAGAGAGAGAGATATTGGGCGAGAGAGAGAGAGAGAGAGATATTGGGCGAGAGAGAGAGAGAGATATTAGGCGAGAGAGAGAGAGAGAGAGATATTGGGCGAGAGAGAGAGAGAGAGATATTTGTCGAGAAAGAGAGAGAGAGAGATATTTGGCGAGAGAGAGAGAAAGAGATATAATGCGAGAGAGAGAGAGAGAGATATCATGCGAGAGAGAGAGTGAGAGATATCATGCGAGAGAAAAAGAGAGAGATATCATGCGAGAGAAAAAGAGAGAGAGATATTGGGCGAGAGAAAAAGAGAGAGAGAGATATTGGGCGAGAGAGAAAGAGAGAGAGAGATATTGGGCGAGAGAGAAAGAGAGAGAGAGATATTGGGCGAGAGAGAAAGAGAGAGAGAGATATTGGGCGAGAGAGAAAGAGAGAGAGAGATATTGGGCGAGAGAGATATTGGGCGAGAGAGAAAGAGATATTGGGCGAGAGAGAAAGAGATATTGGGCGAGAGAGAAAGAGATATTGGGCGAGAGAGAAAGAGAGGGAGAGAGAGAGAGATATTGGGCGAGAGAGAAAGAGAGAGAGATATTGGGCGAGAGAGAAAGAGAGAGAGATATTGGGCGAGAGAGAAAGAGAAAGAGATATTGGGCGAGAGAGAAAGAGAAAGAGATATTGGGCGAGAGAGAGAGAGAGATATTGGGCGAGAGAGAGAGAGAGATATTGGGCGAGAGAGAGAGAGAGATATTGGGCGAGAGAGAGAGATATTGGGCGAGAGAGAGAGAGATATTGGGCGAGAGAGAGAGAGAGAGATATTGAGCGAGAGAGAGAGAGAGAGATATTGGGCGAGAGAGAAAGAGATATTGGGCGAGAGAGAGAGATATTGGGCGAGAGAGAGAGATATTGGGCGAGAGAGAGAGAGAGAGATATTGGGCGAGAGAGAGAGAGAGAGATATTGGGCGAGATAGAGAGAGAGAGAGATATTGGGCGAGAGAGAGAGAGAGAGATATTGGGCGAGAGAGAGAGAGAGAGAGAGAGATTGGGCGAGAGAGAGAGAGAGCGAGAGATATTGGGCGAGAGAGAGAGAGAGAGAGATATTGGGCTAGAGAGAGAGAGAGAGAGATATTGGGCTAGAGAGAGAGAGAGAGAGATATTGGGCTAGAGAGAGAGAGATATTGAGCTAGAGAGAGAGAGATATTGGGCTAGAGAGAGAGAGATATTGGGCTAGAGAGAGAGAGAGAGAAATATATTGGGCGAGAGAAAGATATTGGGCGAGAGAGAGAAAGATATTGGGCGAGAGAGAGAAAGATATTGGGCGAGAGAGAGAAAGATATTGGGCGAGAGAGAGAAAGATATTGGGCGAGCGACAAGAGAGATATTGGGCGAGCGACAAGAGAGATATTGGGCGAGCGACAAGAGAGATATTGGGCGAGCGACAAGAGATATATTGGGCGAGCGACAAGAGAGATATTGGGCGAGCGACAAGAGAGATATTGGGCGAGCGACAAGAGAGATATTGGGCGAGCGACAAGAGAGATATTGGGCGAGCGACAAGAGAGATATTGGGCGAGCGACAAGAGAGATATTGGGCGAGCGACAAGAGAGATATTGGGCGAGCGACAAGAGAGATATTGGGCGAGCGACAAGAGAGATATTGGGCAAGCGACAAGAGAGATATTGGGCAAGCGACAAGAGAGATATTGGGCAAGCGACAAGAGAGATATTGGGCAAGCGACAAGAGAGATATTGGGCAAGCGACAAGAGAGATATTGGGCGAGCGAGAAGAGAGATATAGGGCGAGCGAGAAGAGAGATATTGGGCGAGCGACAAGAGAGATATTGGGCGAGCGAGAAGAGAGATATTGGGCGAGCAAGAAGAGAGATATTGGGCGGGCGAGAAGAGAGATATTGGGCGAGCAAGAAGAGAGATATTGGGCGGGCGAGAAGAGAGATATTGGGAGGGCGAGAAGAGAGATATTGGGCGGGCGAGAAGAGAGATATTGGGCGGGCGAGAAGAGAGATATTGGGCGGGCGAGAAGAGAGATATTGGGCGGGCGAGAAGAGAGATATTGGGCGGGCGAGAAGAGAGATATTGGGCGGGCGAGAAAAGAGATATTGGGCGGGCGAGAAAAGAGTTATTGGGCGGGCGAGAGAGAGATATTGGGCGGGCGAGAGAGAGATATTGGGCGGGCGAGAGAGAGATATTGGGCGGGCGAGAGAGAGATATTGGGCGGGCGAGAGAGAGATATTGGGCGGGCGAGAGAGAGATATTGGGCGGGCGAGAGAGAGATATTGGGCGGGCGAGAGAGAGATATTGGGCGGGCGAGAGATAGATATTGGGCGGGCGAGAGATAGATATTGGGCGCGAGAGAGATATTGGGCGCGAGAGAGATATTGGGCGCGAGAGAGATATTGGGCGCGAGAGAGATATTGGGCGCGAGAGAGATATTGGGCGCGAGAGAGATATTGGGCGAGAAATAGAGAGAGAGAGAGATATTGGGCGAGAAATAGAGAGAGAGAGAGATATTGGGCGAGAGAGAGAGATAGAGAGAGATATTGGGCGAGAGAGAGAGAGAGAGATATTGGGCGAGAGAGAGAGAGAGAGATATTGGGCGAGAGAGAGAGAGAGATATTGGGCGAGAGAGAGAGAGAGAGAGATATTGGGCGAGAGAGAGAGAGAGAGATATTGGGCGAGAGAGAGAGAGAGAGATATTGGGCGAGAGAGAGAGAGAGAGAGAGATATTGGGCGAGAGAGAGAGAGAGATATTGGGCGAGAGAGAGAGAGAGATATTGGGCGAGAGAGAGAGAGAGAGATATTGGGCGAGAGAGAAAGAGAGAGAGATATTTGGCGAGAGAGAGAGAGAGAGATATAATGCGAGAGAGAGAGAGAGAGATATCATACGAGAGAAAGAGAGATATCATGCGAGAGAGAGAGAGATATCATGCGAGAGAAAAACAGAGAAGGAGATATTGGGCGAGAGAAAAAGAGAGAGAGAGATATTGGGCGAGAGAAAAAGAGAGAGAGAGATATTGGGCGAGAGAGAAAGAGAGAGAGAGATATTGGGCGAGAGAGAAAGAGAGAGAGAGATATTGGGCGAGAGAGAAAGAGAGAGAGAGAGATATTGGGCGAGAGAGAAAGAGAGAGAGCGAGAGATATTGGGCGAGAGAGAAAGAGAGAGAGCGAGAGATATTGGGCGAGAGAGTAAGAGAGAGAGCGAGAGATATTGGGCGAGAGAGTAAGAGAGAGAGCGAGAGATATTGGGCGAGAGAGAAAGAAAGAGAGCGAGAGATATTGGGCGAGAGAGAAAGAGAGAGAGATATTGGGCGAGAGAGAAAGAGAGAGAGATATTGGGCGAGAGAGAAAGAGAGAGAGATATTGGGCGAGAGAGAAAGAGAGAGAGATATTGGGCGAGAGAGATATTGGGCGAGAGAGAGAGAGATATTGGGAGAGAGAGAGAGAGAGATATTGGGAGAGAGAGAGAGAGAGATATTGGGAGAGAGAGAGAGAGAGATATTGGGAGAGAGAGAGAGAGAGATATTGGGAGAGAGAGAGAGAGAGATATTGGGAGAGAGAGAGATATATTGGGAGAGAGAGAGATATATATTGGGAGAGAGAGAGATATATATTGGGAGAGAGAGAGAGATATATTGGGAGAGAGAGAGAGATATATTGGGAGAGAGAGAGATATTGGGAGAGAGAGAGATATTGGGAGAGAGAGAGATATTGGGAGAGAGAGAGATATTGGGAGAGAGAGAGATATTGGGAGAGAGAGAGATATTGGGAGAGAGAGAGATATTGGGCGAGAGAGAGATATTGGGCGAGAGAGAGATATTTGACGAGAGAGAAGAGAGATATGTGGCGAGAGAGAAGAGAGATATGTGGCGAGAGAGAAGAGAGATATGTGGCGAGAGAGAAGAGAGATATGTGGCGAGAGAGAAGAGAGATATGTGGCGAGAGAGAAGAGAGATATGTGGCGAGAGAGAGATATTGGGCGCGAGAGAGATATTGGGCGCGAGAGAGATATTGGGCGAGAAATAGAGAGAGAGAGAGAGAGAGATATTGGGCGAGAGAGAGAGAGAGAGATATTGGGCGAGAGAGAGAGAGAGAGATATTGGGCGAGAGAGAGAGATATTGGGCGAGAGAGAGAGAGAGAGAGATATTGGGCGAGAGAGAGAGAGAGAGAGATATTGGGCGAGAGAGAGAGAGATATTGGGCGAAGGAGAGAGAGATATTGGGCGAAGGAGAGAGAGATATTGGGCGAAGGAGAGAGAGAGAGAGATATTGGGCGAGAGAGAGAGAGAGAGATATTGGGCGAGAGAGAGAGAGAGATATTGGGCGAGAGAGAGAGAGAGAGATATTGGGCGAGAGAGAGAGAGAGAGATATTGGGCGAGAGAGAGAGAGAGAGAGATATTTGTCGAGAAAGAGAGAGAGAGAGATATTTGGCGAGAGAGAGAGAGAGAGATATAATGCGAGTAAGAGAGAGAGAGATATCATGCGAGAGAGAGAGAGAGAGATATCATGCGAGAGAAAAAGAGAGAGAGAGATATTGGGCGAGAGAAAAAGAGAGAGAGAGATATTGGGCGAGAGAGAAAGAGAGAGAGAGATATTGGGCGAGAGAGAAAGAGAGAGAGAGATATTGGGCGAGAGAGAAAGAGAGAGAGAGATATTGGGCGAGAGAGAAAGAGAGAGAGAGAGAGATATTGGGCGAGAGAGAAAGAGAGGGAGAGAGAGAGAGATATTGGGCGAGAGAGAAAGAGAGAGAGATATTGGGCGAGAGAGAAAGAGAGAGAGATATTGGGCGAGAGAGAAAGAGAGAGAGATATTGGGCGAGAGAGAGAGAGATATTGGGCGAGAGAGAGAGAGAGATATTGGGCGAGAGAGAGAGAGAGATATTGGGCGAGAGAGAGAGAGAGATATTGGGCGAGAGAGAGAGAGAGATATTGGGCGAGAGAGAGAGAGATATTGGGCGAGAGAGAGAGAGAGAGATATTGGGCGAGAGAGAAAGAGATATTGGGCGAGAGAGAGAGATATTGGGCGAGAGAGAGAGAGAGATATTGGGCGAGAGAGAGAGATATTGGGCGAGAGAGAGAGAGAGAGATATTGGGCGAGATAGAGAGAGAGAGAGATATTGGGCGAGAGAGAGAGAGAGAGATATTGGGCGAGAGAGAGAGAGAGAGATATTGGGCGAGAGAGAGAGAGAGAGATATTGGGCGAGAGAGAGAGAGAGAGAGAGATATTGGGCGAGAGAGAGAGAGAGAGATATTGGGCGAGAGAGAGAGAGATATTGGGCTTGAGAGAGAGAGAGATATTGGGCTAGAGAGAGAGAGAGAGAGATGTTGGGCTAGAGAGAGAGATATTGGGCTAGAGAGAGAGAGAGAGAAAGATATTGGGCGAGAGAGAGAAAGATATTGGGCGAGAGAGAGAAAGATATTGGGCGAGAGAGAGAAAGATATTGGGCGAGAGAGAGAAAGATATTGGGCGAGAGAGAGAAAGATATTAGGCGAGAGAGAGAAAGATATTGGGCGAGAGAGAGAAAGATATTGGGCGAGAGAGAGAAAGATATTGGGCAGGCGACAAGAGAGATATTGGGCGAGCGACAAGAGAGATATTGGGCGAGCGACAAGAGAGATATTGGGCGAGCGACAAGAGAGATATTGGGTGAGCGACAAGAGAGATATTGGGCGAGCGACAAGAGAGATATTGGGCGAGCGACAAGAGAGATATTGGGCGAGCGACAAGAGAGATATTGGGCGAGCGACAAGAGAGATATTGGGCGAGCGACAAGAGAGATATTGGGCAAGCGACAAGAGAGATATTGGGCAAGCGACAAGAGAGATATTGGGCAAGCGACAAGAGAGATATTGGGCGAGCGAGAAGAGAGATATAGGGCGAGCGAGAAGAGAGATATTGGGCGAGCGAGAAGAGAGATATTGGGCGAGCGAGAAGAGAGATATTGGGCGGGCGAGAAGAGAGATATTGGGAGGGCGAGAAGAGAGATATTGGGCGGGCGAGAAGAGAGATATTTGGCGGGCGAGAAGAGAGATATTGGGCGGGCGAGAAGAGAGATATTGGGCGGGCGAGAAGAGAGATATTGGGCGGGCGAGAAGAGAGATATTGGGCGGGCGAGAGAGAGATATTGGGCGGGCGAGAGAGAGATATTGGGCGGGCGAGAGAGAGATATTGGGCGGGCGAGAGAGAGATATTGGGCGGGCGAGAGAGAGATATTGGGCGGGCGAGAGACAGATATTGTGCGGGCGCGAGAGAGATATTGGGCGCGAGAGAGATATTGGGCGCGAGAGAGATATTGGGCGCGAGAGAGATATTGGGTGCGAGAGAGATATTGGGCGCGAGAGAGATATTGGGCGCGAGAGAGATATTGGGCGCGAGAGAGATATTGGGCGAGAAATAGAGAGAGAGAGAGATATTGGGCGAGAAATAGAGAGAGAGAGAGATATTGGGCGAGAGAGAGAGAGAGAGATATTGGGCGAGAGAGAGAGAGAGAGATATTGGGCGAGAGAGAGAGAGAGATATTGGGCGAGAGAGAGAGAGAGATATTGGGCGAGAGAGAGAGAGAGAGATATTGGGCGAGAGAGAGAGAGAGAGATATTGGGCGAGAGAGAGAGAGAGAGATATTGGGCGAGAGAGAGAGATATTGGGCGAGAGAGAAAGAGAGATATTGGGCGAGGAGAGAGAGAGAGAGATATTGGGCGAGAGAGAGAGAGAGAGAGATATTGGGCGAGAGAGAAAGAGAGAGAGATATTTGGCGAGAGAGAGAGAGAGAGATATAATGCGAGAGAGAGAGAGATATCATACGAGAGAAAGAGAGATATCATGCGAGAGAGAGTGAGATATCATGCGAGAGAAAAACAGAGAAGGAGATATTGGGCGAGAGAAAAAGAGAGAGAGAGATATTGGGCGAGAGAAAAAGAGAGAGAGAGATATTGGGCGAGAGAAAAAGAGAGAGAGAGATATTGGGCGAGAGAAAAAGAGAGAGAGAGATATTGGGCGAGAGAGAAAGAGAGAGAGAGATATTGGGCGAGAGAGAAAGAGAGAGAGAGAGATATTGGGCGAGAGAGAAAGAGAGAGAGCGAGAGATATTGGGCGAGAGAGAAAGAGAGAGAGCGAGAGATATTGGGCGAGAGAGAAAGATAGAGAGCGAGAGATATTGGGCGAGAGAGAAAGAAAGAGAGCGAGAGATATTGGGCGAGAGAGAAAGAGAGAGAGATATTGGGCGAGAGAGAAAGAGAGAGAGATATTGGGCGAGAGAGAAAGAGAGAGAGATATTGGGCGAGAGAGAAAGAGAGAGAGATATTGGGCGAGAGAGATATTGGGCGAGAGAGAGAGAGAGAGATATTGGGCAAGAAAGAGAGAGATATTGGGCGAGAGAGAAAGAGAGAGAGATATTGGGCGAGAGAGAGAGAGAGATATTGGGCGAGAGAGAGAGAGAGATATTGGGCGAGAGAGAGAGAGAGATATTGGGCGAGAGAGAGAGAGAGAGATATTGGGCGAGAGAGAGAGAGAGAGATATTGGGCGAGAGAGAGAGAGAGAGATATTGGGCGAGAGAGAGAGAGAGAGATATTGGGCGAGAGAGAGAGAGATATTGGGCGAGAGAGAGAGAGATATTGGGCGAGAGAGAGAGAGACAGATATTGGGCGAGAGAGAGAGAGAGAGAGATATTGGGCGAGAGAGAGAGAGAGATATTGGGCGAGAGAGAGAGAGAGATATTGGGCGAGAGAGAGAGAGAGATATTGGGCGAGAGAGAGAGAGAGAGATATTGGGCGAGAGAGAGAGAGAGATATTGGGCGAGAGAGAGAGAGAGATATTGGGCGAGAGAGAGAGAGATATTGGGCGAAAGAGAGAGAGATATTGGGCGAGAGAGAGAGAGATATTGGGCGAGAGAGAGAGAGATATTGGGCGAGAGAGAGAGAGATATTGGGCGAGAGAGAGAGAGAGATATTGGGCGAGAGAGAGAGAGAGAGAGATATTGGGCGAGAGAGAGAGAGAGAGATATTGGGCGAGAGAGAGAGAGAGAGATATTGGGCGAGAGAGAGAGAGAGAGAGATATTGGGCGAGAGAGAGAGAGATATTGGGCGCGAGAGAGGGAGAGAGAGATATTGGGCGAGAGAGAGAGAGAGAGAGATATTGGGCGAGAGAGAGAGAGAGAGATATTGGGCGAGAGAGAGAGAGAGAGAGATATTGGGCGAGAGAGAGAGATATTGGGCTAGAGAGAGAGAGAGAGAGATATTGGGCTAGAGAGAGAGAAAGATATTGGGCGAGAGAGAGAGATATTGGGCGAGAGAGAGAGATATTGGGCGAGAGAGAGAGAGATATTGGGTGAGAGAGAGAGAGATATTGGGTGAGAGAGAGAGAGATATTGGGTGAGAGAGAGAGATATTGGGCGAGAGAGAGAGAGATATTGGGCGAGAGAGAGAGAGATATTGGGCGAGAGAGAGATATTGGGCGAGAGAGAGAGATATTGGGCGAGAGACAGAGATATTGGGCGAGAGAGAGAGATATTGGGCGAGAGACAGAGATATTGGGCGAGAGACAGAGATATGTGGAGATACAGAGATATGTGGAGATACAGAGATATGGGGAGAGCCAGAGATATTGGGAGAGAGAGACAGAGAGAGGAAGAAAGAGACAGAGAGCGGAAGAAAGAGACAGAGAGAGAGAGAGGGAGAAAGAAACAGAGAGAGAGAGGGAGAAAGAAACAGAGAGAGAGAGAGGGAGAAAGAAACAGAGAGAGAGAGAGGGAGAAAGAAACAGAGAGAGAGAGAGGGAGAAAGAGAGAGAGAGAGAGGGAGAAAGAGATATTGAAAGAGAGAATGAATAGAATAGTGGTTAGGGAAAATGGTGAATGACTGGAAGTTCAGAATCTGATCTAATTTACTTTTGAGTTGCATTGTTTTTGGAATATGCTTGATTATAGTTTTTTTTACAATTATCAATTGAAAGGAGAATCAGCAACAACTCCTCTAATGAAGACATATTGAACACACATAAGCCCTTTTACAATAAAGCACTAAAAGAGGGCATATACAAAAACAACCAAATTAAGTATATTAAACCTACAACGTCCCACAATAAACATAAAAATAGAAGTAGGAAGATCACTTGCTTTACACTCCCATTTAATTACATGATTAAAACTAAACTTGGTAAAAGATTCCTAGATTTAATTAACCCACACTTCTCTTATAATAACATACTACATAAAATCTTTAATAAAAACACTCTTAAATTAAGCTACAGTTGTCGTGAAAACTTAGAAAAAATAATTAAAAAACATAATAAAATTTTAAATGGCAACAAACTAATGGAATAAATGATAAAAAACAACAAAAATTAATGCTTGCAACTGCATAAACAAAACAGAATGTCCTCTGCAACAAAACTGCCTAACAACCCAAAATTGTATACCAGGTCACGATTTCAACCAAAGAAAACCCAACCCAGAAAAAATACTATATAGGCATGGATGGTAATCCTTTCAAATAAAGATATACCATCCATAAATGCTCATTCAATAATTCTGACTACCAAAAATGAACTTCACTCTATATACTACTCGAAACTAACCGGCAATAATCAATCACCAACAGTTATTTGGAACACTATTAGAAAAGCCAATACTTGTAGTTCTCTGAACTCACTGTTACTTATGCCTAACTGAAAAACCTGAAATAGTTAGATTTAGTAATAGAGGTAAACTTCTAAACAAAAACCAAGAAACCTTAAGTAACTGTAGGCACAATATATCACACCTTAGTAATTTACATATAACCTCTTGAACGAATGTTACCATTTGAAAATAGATTAAAAACTAAAAAACTAAAAATTTTCACCCAAACTAAACCCATCATTCTATAGTATCTAAATAGCCTAGAATTAATTACCCCCTAAAATACGGAAAAACTAGGGTCTCTATTAGGAAAAATACTTATCTAGCCACAAACAATAATCAGACAACATAGTTATCCATTTATATATATCATATATTATACCATATGATTATTATATTTAATCTTTCATTAAATTAGAATACATTATTCATGTGACCATCAATACCATTAACATTACCAATTGCGAATTATTATCATTACTATTATTATTAACATAACGATCATTACTATTATTAGTAGTATTATCGTTATTATTACTATTATTATTACTATCATTATTATTACTGTTATCATTATTATTACTATCATTATTATTACTGTTATCATCATTATTATTATTACTAGAATTATTTTTATTACCATATTTACAACTATTACTATTATTATTATTATTATTATCACTATCATTATTACCATCATCATCTTTATTATTATGCTTATTTATCATCATCATTGTTATCATCATTATTATTTTTATTATTATTATCACTAGTATTATTACTATTAGTTATTATTATCATTATTATTAATAGTAATAGTATTATTATTAACATTATTATAACTATTGTCATTATTATTATCACTTATTGTATTACCTTCTCATTTAAATAATTAGTATTATTTTCATCACAATAAACTTATCCTTATTCTCTATTCCATTCGTTTATTCCACACACATTAATATAACTATAAATACTATTATTACAATTTTTTTATTATTATCGATATCATTATTATTATCATTATTATTTTTACTATTATATTTATCATTTTTATCTTTAGTATTAATATTATAATTTTTGTTGGTATTTTTATCACGGTTGCTGCTATTATCATCCTTTTACAACTTGAGTAAATTTTTAATTAATGTTTCGCCCAATTGTGAGCTGTACTCGGCCTAAATAAATTAATAAAATAAATTAATTAATAACAATAAGATAAAATAAAAATAAATCATAGAATTAAAAAAACAATAAAAAACTAAGATAAATAAAAAGAAAAAATCCAACAAGATTAGAGCCATTGCTGACCTAGATTGAAACAAGACGGGTAAACTCGTCTTGCCACACATCGAAACATCAAGCTAATATTGGCGCGTCTTTGCCAGCCATCACACATTAGCTGTGTGTTTTCCCTTTCCCCTCTTTTTTCTTTCCTTGCCCCTTTCTTCCACCCACCTACCTCCCTCCTTTCTTTTCTATATCCTCAATGAATTTATATTTTATTTTATTTCATTTCATTTTATACTTGATTCTCAACAGTCTCAAATCTTACGTGATTTTCCAAATTTTAAATTTCCTTTCCTTTTCTCTCCTATTTCATTCTTCCCAAATATGATCTGAGGTAAGGATCGGATTTTAACTCCACCTGATGAGATCTCAGTTTCTAACAGCTGTTTATCCATAATATCGACATGCCAGTATCGCAGATTTTGTACATGTCTGTATAAATAAAAAGAATCATATATATAAAAGCTTTATTTGATATTGAGCACTTTTTATAAGCCCGGTTGAAATTCTTTCCATTCCTATCATTTACCTTGCCCGGATTATATATATATATATATATATATATATATATATATATGTGTGTGTGTGTGTGTGTGTGTGTGTGTGTGTGTGTGTGTGTGTGTGTGTGTGTGTTGGAGGGGATAAAATACACAATATATCATAAAATGGAATGCTGTGGAGACAAGATGTATGAAAAAGACAAATTAAACAGAGGAAGAAATCATCAGAAAAACGAACGAAACAGATAAATCTCTTGTTTTTCTGATGATTTCTTCCTATGTTTAATTTGTCTTTCCTTTTGTCTTTTTTATACATATGTATATGTATTACACACACACACATTAATGCGTGCGTTATTTGACAGTGATAAACATATTTTCAACTGTTGTTTATTTGCAAAGAGAAAATAAAAACAAATGGCAAGCCATCAATCAATTCTGGTTATTCTGCGTGAACAGTTTTTTGTCTATGGCCCTTCTGTATGCATGCAGAGACAGCAGCACAAAAAAGACAACTTTTTCCTAAACAATTCCAATCAGTTTCAACTAAATAAGTCAAAATTAAGAGAAAGACACAGTGTGTGCATGTGGGGGGAAGGAGACAGGAAGTCATTCTTTGATAAAAATAAAAATCATTTAACTCCCCTACCCCTGTCATGAATTGCCATAAGCCTTAAGCTTCACGGCAAAATTAACATTTTTAGTTTTCAGAGAGAACTGTCATATGAGAGAAAAATCAGCCTTTTCTTATTAAAATAAAACAAAAGCTGATTTGGATCAAGAAGTGGAGAATTAACATTCATGGAAGGCTCTTGCCATTTAAGCGGAAATCCGCTTCAAATGTATTTAAGAAAAGCGGAGAAATTAAATCCTTTTGAAATATAAATAAATGGTTTTTTATTCTAATAGTAAAAAAGTCAATTTGAAAATACATGTACTGTTTTATGTTTGGTGAAGTGTGGCAAGTGTGTGATATCAGATATGGTTTCATGCTAAACTCATTCCTTTCAAAGGTCAGAACAAGTGGGAATGCTGAATTTATACCTGGAACAAACTGTTAATTCATGAACATCAATCTGTATAATAATTAATACGCTAAGGCAGTTTCATGTTCATTATCACCCTCCACCTCTTTTTTAAAAGATGGGATTGCCCGATCACCAAGGATACAATGCAAAAAAGTATTTTTATTTTAAATTTCATTTGCTGTTGCTATGGTGTCGAACATGGAACTCAAACTAAAATACACTTTCTTAGACTTCGAGCTAGAATCAAAGTGTAGTATCGGTTTTGTCCAAAGATGGTGCAATAATATTGTGGGGTCTGCTTTGGCACCGGGCATCCATGAATTGAAAATATGTCACAAACTCCTAAAAGGGTTTTGGAGATAGACCCTCTCCCCACCTGTAAGCACGGCAACAATATACAATATAGATGGATAGAACTGTGGAATTTCCACGGGTCCAGCTAGTAATTATAAATAGTGAAATAAATTTTGGAAACTATTTCTTCTGTTTTATTAATCGCAACATAAAACAAAAACTGTTTTGAAAATTTCAAAGTTTGCTTTCCTCAAACTTTATTTATTCTTAACCGATGAATTTCTTGCATAGGTGGGATTTTTGTTGTTTTGTTTGTTTTGCTTTTGTTTGATGTGTGTGGAAAGCGTTGGGTGGTATTGATCGTTTGTTTTTTCTTTATGTAAGTTTTTTAGTTTCATACGTCATTAAGAGGAGCAATACAAGTGGCCGGAGCCCAGCCATCATCTCCTGACCGCAACATTACATGCCACCAGTCAGCGTCGGATGAATCGAGGACTTTTAAGTGCATCCCCTGTTCAATGCTGATTTCAGTGTCTTCAAATGCACTAAAATCTGAAATCGCCATAAACAAACACCCATCTAAATTGTCATCATTAGTGAGAGATTCGTCTCCACCAGGGAAAACTTCTTTGTCCGTATTGTTGTTGTTCAAGCTATGGTTTTTGCTGTTCTTTTCACTGTGGCTGGGAGAATTGCATTCACTCGATGAAAAATCTTTCCGATTGGTGTTACGAATCACAGGATGTGAGGTCCTGTTGGAGTCCTCAGTGGACAGACTTGAAGGTAGTTTGGGGAGAGGTTTGTTTGGTGGAAGAGGTTTGCTTGGCGGGGGAGGCTTCACCTCGACTATGTGGTTAGAAGGAGCCCAACCTTCTTCGTTCCCAACTTGGACAAGCCACCAACCAGACTCATGCTTCTCTATCACATCCACATTAATCCCTTTTTCAAAACTGACCTCACCTTCACTTTCAGCAATGTAGACACTACTTGCTTTGTATAACCTGTCGGTAGATTTTGTGGACTTTTGAATTGGTCTTTTCACAGGAGACAACGAGTCGATCATGGAATTATTATTAAGATTAGAATCAGTGTCAGATTTTGTATGCATCGGGGTCAGATTTGTTGGAGAAGGGATAATCTGTTCTTGGATTTGTTTCGGCTTTGATGGTTCAACTTTTGTTGCCGAGAACTTGGTTGGTGATGCTTGGTTGCTGCTTCCGAATTTATTGCTTTTATTTACGATAGTAGCAGTTGAATCATGTCTGTCAGCGTTGATCACTGTTCCAAGTTTGGGTTTACAAGGACTCACCTTTGGTTTTACAGGGATCGTAGTGGGTTTCACTTTATGGATTGGTTTCAGAGGAACTTTTGTCGGTTGGGCCTGTTTTAAATCAGACTGAGTTGTACTTGAGGCTGAAAACTCAAAGTTATTACGCAGATTTGACACTTTCGGTTCTGACTCAAGATTTTTGTTGCTGACTTTACAACCGGATTCAGATTCTTCGTTTTCTTTCATAAACTTCTCTTTCTGGCGTTGAAGAAGAGCGAGACCACGGCAATTAGAAGCCATCGGTAGACATGGGTCAGAACTCTTAGGAACAGCACATATATTTGGAGAGGACGAAGAGATCTGTTGGATGTCAGTCTTCTCGGACGGAGGAAGTGAATTATTATTAGAAGCAGAAGCTGGAATGACGACTGGGTTACTCTTTTGGTTATCATCTGACCTCTGGACTGGTGGTATAAGGGGCAGAGGTCGTGATTTTTTAAAGTCTTTTGTCTCTGCAACCTTTGGATTGTTACCTGCAAAACCCTTGGTGTTGACACCTGGCTTTTCTTTTGTTGTTGGCAATTGTGGTTTTCGGTTACTCGGACTTGAATCTGAATCAAAGTTTGCTTTCAATTTGGCAAGTCGCGACTGCAACTCAGTGGTAAGGTCTCCGCCGTTGCCATTATTAATTTCTTTGACAGCGCCGGCAGTAAAAGCAGAGGCCGCTGGCAGTGGTCTGCTTGGATGTGGCCTATTCGGAGGTGGTGGAGGCGAGGCTGGACGTGGATGAACTACGGCAGACGTTTTACCCGATTGGGAAACGCAAGAGACGGACTGCCTTTTAGAAGTGGAGGGAGATGGAAGTGGAGGTAGAGGAATTTGAGAGTTAACTTTTAGCGTAGGTGGTAATGGTGGATGTCCCCCTGGAATGTCTAAACGTTTAGGGGGTGCAGGGGGGATTGAATTGGGCCGCTTGATGGCAGTTTTTCTCATCAGACCAGCAGCTACACTTTTAGCACTAGGGTCCACCGGTAATGAAGGAAGTGAAGGTTTTATTTCCTCCAAACTTGTATTAATATTTGGTACAGGGCTGTCTGGTTGAGAATTTGAGGGCGAATGTGACGAGGGTTGCTTGGAAGCCAGGATCTCTTGAATCTTCTTAGCAGGACTCGCTGTCACTGTATCATCATCATCATCATCATCATCATCATCAGTGTTATCATAATCAGTGGTATCATCATCATCATCTTCACCGGATTCTTTATTGAATTTAACATTAGAATCAGTTTCATCCTGTAAAAAAAAAAAAGAAAAAAAGTTGTCTTTAATATTTCTCATCATCATATTCGGTTTAACCCATTAGTGCCCCAAATTGTTTTCTTTAATTTATTACAAAAACTTTTTGTAAATACAATATTATTTGATAATAAAATTACTTTCAAAGATTTACTTTACTTTATAGGATAGTCAGAGAATTTTGGTTATATGAACAACTTACCGAAACATTTGATTGAATAATACATGAAATTGATTATATCCTTAAACTCTAGATTTTCACAGTTTACTGAAAACCGAGATATCAGTGTTGCCAAGATACATAAGACAGTAGGTGTGATATTGGAACGACACTCCAATCTTTATGACTACCTAAAGATATCTTTGAAACATTCACATGTTGCTGAAATATGGTTAATTATCATTCTGGTCCTAAAAAACCATGGCCGCTAATGTTTTATATGTTGGCATGTGCTGGATGGCTTTTAGAAATTGACTTCCAAACTAACCTATCTCTGACCAGGTCTTTATCGCTTTTTCTCTCAAACCCATCTTTATCAGTTACCTGTATGTTATCTTTGACCTTCCCCTGCAAACTGTCTCTGCTATCTCAACTGTCATACCTCTACTTATCAAAACACACTTTTCTATTCTTTTAATGTGACCAAACCAACAAAGTCTCCTATCTTGCATACATCTCCCTATGTTCTTTAGATTTAATCTTCTGAGGTCATCAGATCTAAGTGTCTTTTTAAGACTCATATTACACATCCATTGATTATTTACCTCCCCACCCTCACCACGGAAAGATGTGACACAAGGTCGGAAAGCGGGATTTGTTAGGCCAGTGCACAAGAGGTAGCACACTCTGGCCCCACAAAAAAAAATGCCTGGGCAGCCCTATCGGCATTCTCCGGGCAGGGCGCCTCAGGCAACTAACTCCTTCTCAAAGGCCTAAGAAGGTGGACCTCCTAGGACTACCCTAACCCATACCTCAACCCAACAGAAGAAAGGCCACAATCATTCATAATGACCCACCTCTGTCAGACTGATTGTCGAGAACGAATCCTCGACATAGTAAGAATGGCGTTTCTGACTTTCACAGTAAGACTGTGCAAGAAAGGTCATCAGATCTAAGTGTCTTTATATTACACATCCATTGTATCATTCTCATATCATTTCTCTCCATGCAACACATATCCTCAACACTAACTTCCATACATCATCATCACACTACACACACATGTCTCAAGTAACAACACTTAGCGGGATACTCCACCAGACTAGATGAATTCTTGTCCTTGAATCCGGTAAGACCAAGAGATCGCAAGAGAGATATACTATAACATTGTTAACTTGTTAATTGGGGAGAGGAAAATTAATGTTCTTAACTTCTTTACAACTCAACGTTTGAGAAATAAAGGAGAAGTTTAATAGAATATTCGAATATCTATATATCTCATATAGAGATTAAATGTTAGCCTCAGGAAGGGGCCCCTTGATTTCTGAGAACTTCGACTGAAGTAAAGTGAAACATGAACCAGAACAGATACACTGACCTAAACACACACACATTGTAAAAATGCAGTAGGCTGCATTTTTACAGTGATGCATATGAATGGCTGATGTTACAAGTGTTAGATGCTCAGCCAGATGAAAGAAGACGAGGCACTAAGAAAGTGAAAATATCTTTGTTATTTTTTTGGGGGGGGGGCACCCAGAAGTTTATTTCTCTTTGAAATAAAGTAAGTACCTCGTAAAGACAGGGACTCATGCTTGGATGTTCTCAGCTTGCCACCATGATAATGCTCTGTCTGACAGTTATCTCAAGTTGAAATCTCAAGTGGCGAGTGCTTGGGTGGTCCGGTGATGACCAGTGAGAAAGACTCAGGAGTAAAGGAGATGGGAGGGGGAGATCTGGCCTTTTGGGCATGACAGGAAGTTGAGTTTTTTTGGAGAGCTGGCGATCAGTTGAATCTGGGTACATTCGAGGCAAGGTGGGTCCACTTGGGGCTCTTAGCAAAGGACTGCGTGGGACTTATATTTTATTTCGCCAGCATAGAAAAATCTCATTTGCAAGTCTGCCATTCAACTTGGGAACAATAGTATCATTTATAACCAACAAATAAATCGATAAACTGGACTCATGGTTGTTACTTCGCCTGAGAGTTCTTTGTTGCAGCACTGATACGAGATCGAACAGCACAACATGTGGGATGATGCGGCCAGTGCAGTGAAATCACACCTACACACACACACACATAAAAAACAGGGATCATGAGAAAAAATAAAACAATCCCTGATAAATTATATTCACTAATTCCGTACACTCCTAATTCTATGTAGAAAAATTAACCAAATAATTAACACGTTTCAATAAACCCAAATAACATGCCCCAAAATGTACTGAGGACTCAGAGATGGAAACATACACAAATTTTTAAGAATAAAAACAACTGAACTCATATTTTCAAACCAAAAATGTCTGAAGAGAGCAGAGCATGCTCGAAACATGTGTTACATAGAAATTTAAAGACCAAACATTTTTAAAAATGTAAAAATATATTTTTTTTTAAGTTTAAAAAATTAATAAATGTTGGTAGCCTCACTTGTTTAAATATATATATATATATATGAGACTAAAAGTATACTTTTAGAGAATTGAACCTATAGTGAAATGATTAAAGCTCAATATACGAGATAGAGCAATTATAAAGATAAATGAAGGAAGACAGATAAAGATGTGCGAATGACAAATCTATTTCATCTTCGATTATTCAATGTAAAGTGTACTCGATATGTGCATGTTTATTTTTTTCTTTCCTTAAGCCATGCTTTTCAAAGATTAAAATCTTATCATCAGAGGAATTACATAGATGGATAAGCTGGCAGGGGAATAGCCAAAATTCAAAATTTTTAAAAATAAAGAAACAATATAAAGTAATGGAAAGTAAAAGTGCGTGCGTAAAAAGGTTATCAAAATATAGAGTCTGTCCAGTTGGGAAAATATATATATTTATGCATGTGTAAACTTTATGTTTACTGTTTGATTACGAGCAGCAGTATTTTTAGCACGAAATGTAATTTCTTTCTTATTTTTCAGTTCCAGAAATAAATTTGTAACCCCCACATGTGTATTTATATTTGTTCCTCCACTTCACCTCAAGTTCGTATCTTGATTCCACACTAATTGCTCTGCTATGTCTGAAGAGAGCAGAGCATGCTCGAAACATGTGTTACGTAGAAATTTAAAGACCAATTGTTCTGCTATGAATAACTTTTCAATTTCTGGGACAGGAAATATTACGAGTACTTTATGACAATATGTTTGTAAAAATGCTAAATAAATTATTTTTTTAACTGAAATTAAACATAATTTTGTTTTTAAATACCTTTTTGAAAGACACAAACTGAAATCTTAAAATAAATTTTATCATTTTGTTAGCAATAACAATTTTATAGAGAAAAATATTCAACAAATCAAATATTACATTCTTTGGAAACAAAAATAGAATTAAAAAGCGATGCAGAAAGAGAATTAAAACAGTTTAAAAAGTACTCAATATTTTGGCAGAGCTGAAAAAATCAGTAACTACTGTTCATACACGTAAGCAATATAATGAAGAATACACTATAGAAACCATTAAGTATTTGCAAACACATATCCAAGCCAATAACTGAATCCTTAGAAAATGACCTCCAGTTGTAGAATGAAGCCAAAAATGGATGGTCACAGCCACTGCTACCAAGACAAAAATCCTTTCCTTTAACAATTATAAGAAACCTTTCCAAACACCGATTGCCATGGCTGATAGCAACCTTTCCGAGAGCCCAGTGTTTAAACTCATCGGCCTAATCTTCACAGGCAACACGAATTGGAATAAATACATCAAAGATACTGCCAAGTCTGCTGCAAAAAAGGTGGCCCACCTCCAACCGAGCTAGAAAGCTTCTCACATCTGCCAGTATCCTATATCTCTGTAAAGCCACCATTCGCCCATATATGTAGTATTGTTGCCACATCTGGGCTGGTGCTCCAACCACTAGTCTCTCCCTCTCAGACAGGGTGCCAAAACTAGTCTCTAACCTAACTGTTTACTGAGCTCCAGCCCCTTTCCCATCACCACAATGTGACATCCTTGTGCCTGTTTTACAAGTACTTCCACAAAATGTGCTCTGATGAACTTACTGCACTTGTACCCTCTCAACGTAAATACCTCATGATCAAATCGACTAGCAGCAAAATTCCACCCCTTCACTGTAGAGGTCCCTAGATGCCAGAACACTTCCTATCTTATAGCTTTTTCCCTTGGACCACTTTCTTTTGGAATTCTCTCTCTGCTCCCTGTTTCCAAACTGTACCAACATGCAGAAATTAAAATGTAATGTGAACTAATGTCTTGTTACACAACGCCCCACTTAGAATGCCTCCTATACATCTGGTCCTTAATCACAGTAGCCCATACGTTTCAGTGGCAATATGCCTTGTTTGGGATGAGCAAAAGTTAATATTTCACATTGGGGTGAAAAAAAGTACAATAAAGAAATTAAGTTTTACTATTCACATTATAATGTATAGAAAATGTTAATTATTTGCAAGTATTAATTTTTAATATTTTATAGTGGCGAAAATGAAAACCAAATAAAAAATTTAAAAATAAAAACCCTGTCTAAAGTCTTCATACATTTTGATAAGTATTTTTCGTATTTGAATTTTAAAATTTTACTTAACTTGTTATTTTGCTAACATAATTTCTGAGGATTCGCCAATTTTTAGAAATGACAAAACGACCGCCAATAATTTAGTTTAGTCTTTTTCAATTGTCTTTATGATTATAAACAGTTTTTTAAATAGTTTATTTCAAAATATTTGAGAAAATGAACATTTTATTTTTCTTTATTTCCAAAACTTGCAATTTTCAAACTTAGAGATGCCTCGAAAAAATATGATCACAGAAATGTCAAAATAGTGAGCGATGTTGTACCGCTGTAGTCTAATAAAGAAGTAAACAACATGTTTGACACCTGTAATACTTCATCTAATATATAAAGAAAAGTCAGACCGTTATAGAATTGCATCCGACAAATTAATATTTATTCTACTTCGTCAGAAATTACCAAAATTTTCAGTCTGTCTTCTTGAGATGAGAAAAACAAATTTCCACCAATTTCATCAATTACATATTCTATCCAACCTGATAATTCTTTCAGTAAGAGATACTTCCCAAAATTCACCGTTATTTTGGAATGGATAATCAGCAGATAAGATTATCTAATGAAATCGTTCTATTTGTTAGTATTGAAAATTGCCAATTGCTAATTTGCTGGGTAAGTCTTCACTTCTCATCTAATGTCGGTGTTATGTTAACAATGACTGTATCTAGTGGGCAATCATCATATTCGGTTTAATGTCAGTTGCTGTACACACTTGCATGTGTTGGACAGCTTTAAGAAATTAACTTCCAAACTCTGGCCAGGTCACTATTTATCCCTTATTACTTCCTACTATGTTTTCTTTGACCTTCCCTGGGAACTGAACCTGCAACCTCAACTGTTCTACATCTACTAACCTAAGAACTCTCATCTATTCTTTCAATGTGGCCATACCATCGAAGTCTCCTGTTCTGCACACATTTTCCTCTGAGGTCATCAGATCTAAGCCTGTCTTTAAGACTCACATTACACATCCATCGTATCATTTTTCTCTATACAACACATGTTCTCAACCCTTACTGGCCAGGTTTCACTTCCATATATCATCACACTGCATATATATGCTTGATAGACTCTTCTTTTGGTTGACAGTTGTAATGCTTTGCTGGTTAGTAATGGCAGAAGTTCCCTGAACTTACTCCATCCACTCCTAACTCTTACAATAACACATTAGCACCTGCTCCTCCCTGTGCTCCAATGGTATCAACAAGGTAACAAAACTTATGGACAACCTCAATAGCGTCACCATCTAAATATACTTTCTCCACATCTGAGTTTTCATCCATCTCTATTGTCTTAATTAACAAAGTAATTTCATTACGAAATTAAATTCCACCATGATGCATTATGGTTCATTCATAAACAGTTTGGTTCAATTCACGAAAATTGAAATTTATTCCATACAATACACTATTCTATTTTTCATTCAGAGTTTTACATCATAACATCACGGGGTCTGCGTTCGCGCTGAGCATCCATAAACAGCAAAGAAAATGTTTTACTTTCTTTTACATGAACTTGGAATGCCGGAAGATTTTCTACTCTGATAGCTTCTTTCCTAGAACCACTTGACTTTGGAATTCCCTTCTTGCTCCCCATTTCCCTGACAGCACAAACATGCAAACATTTAAATGTAATGTGAACAAACATCTCATTTGTAATATTTTGTCTACTGCTCTCATTTTGGATGTTATTTTCACAATGTTTCAGCCGATATAACCTCTGATCTTCACCAGGTGGTTCCAAGATAAAAACAGTAGTTCGGATAATACAAATGATCAATCCTCATCTAAAAAATTCTGAAACAGAACATCTCCCCCCCCCTCCATATGAATCTGGCCCCTATCACAGTAGCCTCTTATGCTTCAGTGGCAATATGCCTTGTTTGGGATGAATAAAAGTAAAAATTAAAAAAATTAAGAAATTTGCAGAGTGAAAAATCAAAAAAGCATAGAAGCAACACCGAAATATACAAAGTTTATCTGAAAAGTAAAGGGGCTGGGTGTGCTGTATGAGCTATAGGCGAAAGAGGGATTAGGTGCATTGTGTTATCATCTAACATGGGAGCGTCTAATTGAAATATTAGCTATTTACAATAATTGCATTTTTTTTTACATATGCTTTTGTTTACACTTTCTCCTCCTCTTCACCACAACAACAAGGTATCTGCTGTTTGTTTTACGCGAGTCAGACGAAGATAGTCCCCAAGTCAAAATTGAACTTTTGCATAGAGGTTTTTATCCTCAACACCGAGAGCAGCAAGGCTCAGCAGTGGCATGTGAAGTCGGGGAAGGTTTTCTCCAAAACGCAAAGAAATGGCGTAGGAGCAGCATCGTCACTCTCACTCATTTGCAGTTCCGCGCCTGACACATCTTTGCTTGCAACATATGCAGAGGCAAAGACGACCAGAGGACGATGGATCCTGATGTTGACTCTTTTTGGATTTTCACTAAAGCCTTTTTAGCCGGGTTAGTCCTATACCGCTTGATGCAAAACCTGTCCGGCATGAGTGGCCCCGTCAGGAACCTGAGTTCCAGACGTCATAGCTCTGTCACTACCTCATCGCCAGTGTCACTACCACGATGAGAAAAGTTTTAAATTTGAAAGGTGGGGGGGGGGACAACAATGTATCTGTTCACAATGCCTTGACCATCTGGCAGTTACTACTAAGAAGAACATTGCTGTACTGAAACAACCTCCATAATCACCTGAGCTTGCTCCATGTGATTTTTTTTCCTAAGCTCAAGTAGATAATGAAGGGGGTCGTAACGATGGAGTTGAGTGGCATCCAAGAAGAATCCTTCCAGCAGTGTGTAAAGCATGACAAAGAATCATAGGGAACGGCATTAACCCTGATGGGAATTACTTTGAAGAGAACACCATGTATTTTGAAATTGAAATAAATTTTCTGTGACACCAGTCCCGTTACTTTTCAGATATACTTTGTACATGAAACTAATTTAAAAATTAAAACTTATTTTCCTTAATTAACTCAGGGATGTGACGAGCCAATGACAAAAAAAAAGAAGCTAAAATCGAGATGAAATTTCCCAACCTGGTGGGGGCCACGCCCCTGTGTGTGTTGAGAGATAGCAGTACAAAAAACAACTTTTTTTTCCATAACAACTTTAATCAGTCTCAACTAAGTCAAAAATAAGAGAAGGGCACCGAGTACGTATGTGGGGGTAAAGAAAAGGAAGTCATTCTTTGATGAAACAAGTCATCTAATTGTCATGAATTGCTTAAAGTCTTCACGGCAAAATTATCATAATAGCGAAAATCACCTTTTTATTTATTTAAAAAAAAAAAGCAGATTTTGATCAAAGCTGAGAACTCACATCCATGACAGGCTCTAGCGATTTGAGCGAAAATCCACTTTTTCCGGATTAAAAAAAAAAAAAAAATCAAAATTCCGCTAAAAAGCAGAGAACTACTTTTCTTAATTAATTAGGATTTCAATGAGTCCAACTCTTAAGAATTATGAAGGGAAAATTGTTACCGATGAAATCTCTTCGAGATAAGACGAAGGTGCCCATCCAAAATCACTGCCTATTTGAATATAATACCATCCACTGTCCGTCTTTTGTTGTACCTGAGGGAGGAATATAAATATAGAAATAGGTTTTCAATATTGGAAATTTATTTCCCTTAGTATAGAGTATGTTATGTATTAAGCTGCTTTTTGTTGATGGTATTGTTTGCGCAGATAATATTACTAAACAAGTGATTATTTAGTCCACGGGGCTGGAAATAAACAAAGAATACTACAAAGTGAAAATAAGACTCACACAGGATTCGAACTTGTGCCTCGAAACAGGGATCGGCTAATCCCGAGGCACAAATTTGTATACTGCACAAATCTCATTTTTCACTTTGTGGTATTCTTTGCTTATTTCCAGCCCCACAGACTAAATAATCACTTGTTTAGTAATATTAGCCGCGCAAACAATAGCATCAACACAAAAAAGTCGTATTTTTTTTTAAGAACACCACCATGTTAATATTTTTTTTTTTCTTGACCCCATATTGGAAATGATATTTTTAACTTGTATTTCAAAGCAAAAATTGTAAACACAACGATATTTGAAATTATTTTTCCTAAGAAACCTGACCAGCACTATATCTCTACACAGGCAACGCTAGGGGAATAACGCTAGTATTTAATATTTTGTAAATTCATATAAAAATATTAGTTATGGCTTTCTTTTTTTTTATGACTTTTGACAAACCAGAAGAGTATCCGACTCAAAGTCAGCAGCAAATGGTGTTCGGTCAGATTTAGTTCCTGATATTAAACTTCATCTGCAATATAACTTCCAGTGAGAGTTTATTAATTCATTTATTAAATTGTTAGGTGAAAGTACAGAATAGTTATAGGGATTTGTTAACTATTCTGTACTTTCACCAAACAATTTAATAAATAAATTAATAAATAAAAATTAGTACAATCATCGACAAACCATAACAGGAAGTCGTTAATATCAGGAACTAAATCTGACTAAACACCGTTTGCTGCTGACTGAGTCAGGTACTCTTCTAGTTGCCCGACTTTCTTATAAAATGTATACACAAAGCTGTCGCTGTGTATGAAAACAAAACGATAGAATTAAAATCAATATTAATTGAAACCTGTTTTTTGCACATCCCATTTAGTTTAACTCCATTTATATCGGAAGTATTTGCAATCTTGATTCCAAAATCAAAGACCAACTACTTGTGATAGTGCTGCTCGGCTGCCTTCGTTTGTCGCTACCCACCAGCGTCAACCAGTGAGACCCGTCACTTTGTACAGCTCCAAGTGCTTGCCGATAACGAGGGATGTGGAGCGAAGATTTGCTGTCATGAAAATTAAAATGCTCTGTGGGATCTTGGGAGTTACTGTTCGACCACGTCTATAATGATGACATCTGAAGACGCTATGACGATTGAGGGCAAGATGAGGGAATGGCGACTCGGATTGTTGAGAGCCGTTGCAAAACTCACTTTTAAATTTGAAGTCGCCGGGAAGTGACCGAGAGGAAGGCCAATGATGAGATGGGCAGACGTACTGCACAATGATCTCCGAAAAAACGGCCTTCACTCAGACTAAGCTCATGATCGTGCGAAATGGAGGCAAAAATCCATTGTGGACTTCATCATGGCTCGGAACTAATGCAAAGGAAAAGAAGAGTCCAAAAGGCCATCTGTCCAGATATGATTAGTTTGTTTAACCAAAGAGACACTCTAAAGATAGCCAGAAACAATTCTTAGCTAAGGAATAGAGTTCAAATAGAGTTGTATCACTTCAATGATATTATTCATGAACAACATCATCACCATCGCCATATTGCATTCTTAATTAACAGGATTGCTGATGGTTCTCTCATTCTTCTCCAGTTTGGTGGTGATAAGGTTTTCGATCTTAGCCAGTACAAAGACCGGAAAAAAACTTTCACCTGGAAGAAATCGAGACAACAATAATATCATCTTCAACCATTTCATTTATTTACGATTTGGATCCATTTTTCTTAACTAGGAGTTGTTACTGGTTAGGTCCTCAAAAATGTTGACACAACCCTATTTAACCGGTTTGGTTTGGTTGTTTTGTTTTACAGCATATCAACCCTTTTCGGGTTATTTAATGCTAAATATGGTCATTTTGGTAAAAGTTTTTATGCTTCAAGTTCTTTATATCTTCAAATATTTATTCATGGTTTGGTTGTTTTGTAGAAGAAAATTGTTTTTGTTTTGGGCTTTGCAGAACATGATTGAGTTTTGCAAAGAGAAAGGAAATGTTTAGTACATTTTTGGTCAGAAAGCCAGTATCTTCAGACAGTCTGATCTGGTAGCACCATGCTATTTAACCAGGCTTAACATAAGTCCTTTCACTTGTAAGAACTGCAACTAAATCAAATATATCCCTTAAAAAGCTTCATTGCATAGTTTAATCTATTGCAGCGATACACCTTCAAGAAAAGGGATGAAGGTTTAATGTATCCTGAATCAAAAGAGTTTTATAGAACTTTGTAGATTTTGTTGTTGTTGTTAGGGTGTTCACCTCGTTGTTGTATTTTTTACCGTGGGAGAGCAAAACACACAAAAAACCTTTAACCTTCCAGATGCTTGTTGTGACGAGGATTCACTTTAGTGAATGTGTAATTAGCTAGCATGTGCGTGTGCATATTAATGGTTGTGCAGTGGATTGCAGTGAATTTGGCTCAAAAGCATGTGTGTGTCGCCTAATTGTCTCGACAAAACTAAGATTCTTCTGTGTGTCTCTCTCTGAGACTGACTATCTTTTATATAAACTTTTCAGTCATCTTTCCTTTGTTTTCCAGCGAATTAGTTTTGTAAATTCCGACAGCAATAAAACAAAATTCCGACACCAACTTTAGTTACATTCCGAAAACGTGTGACGATGTTGGCAATGTATTGGTGTTTTTAATTTCGTTTTAATCTGTAGTGTGAAAGTTTGAACAGGATTCTGCTCATATTCGATTTCCACGATTATCCAAAAGTTCCAAAATATAATGGCCGAATGGGTCAAAAGCCGCACGTCTCCAACTAACACCTCATCGAACAAACTCTTCCTATCCTGGATAACTGTCTCGTGGCAAATCATGTAGACGCTAGAAACATTTTGTGGTCTGTCCCGAAAATGATAATTATCCACCTTATATGGAGCTTGAAATGACAAATCATTTGTAACCCGGAGGTCGACAGTTCGAATGAGCTTGACCGCATCTCATTTTTTCATATTTAATACTACAGTACATTACACCTTTTGCTGTTTGAGGCTTTTACGTACGACACAGGCGATTCTTTGTTGCTTACTTTAGAAGACACCGCTTTTGCCTATTACGTCATCCAATTCTTTCCTTCTTTTCTCATCTCTATTTTGGGTTAAATTCCATAATTCTGAAATGATCCATATCGGAATTTTATTTTCAAATGCGTAGTTTTTAAATTTCTATTTCTCATCATCAATATTGCATTTAAAACAGTTATCCTCATTTTTATTGTTTGTTCTATCTCACAACGTTATACTATTTATATTGAAGATCGAGTTACATTCTAAAGTGTAATGGACACGGGTGATTTTCATATATACCTCGACTTCTTGCCCTGCTGAGAAGCTAATACCATCGCCAACACTGTCTACATATGGTGCACTGGTAATGAACTTTGTCCTTCTCTCTTCGGCACTCACTTCAACCGGAGCATTTTCAACCTATAAAACACAAAACAAAAGCATTAGAAATAGCAACAAAAAGAATTCATATAGCAATGATATGTGAGCAGCCAATGGCAAAAAAAAAAGCTGAAATGGAGAAAAGAAGAAAAAGAGAGAAAATAAAACAGGAAAAAAGAAAGATAAAGCGAAAGAGAGGAAGAAAGAAATGAAATTCAGCATTAGAAATTGTAACAAAATGAATTCATACAGTAGCAGCATCTCCAAAAAGGGTATGTATCCTGGAGTTACATATTACTTAATATAATATGTCCTTGCAACGTTGAACCTGGTTAGTAATTTTTAGTATATATATATATATATATATATATATATATGCTAAGATAATCTGATTATGGGAATATACATACATACATACATACATACATATGAAGATAAAATGCATGATATATCATAAAATGAAATGCTGTGAAAGACAAGATGTGTGAAAAAGACAAACGAAAAAAACAAACGAAATAAACAAATTTAAATACAGGAAAACATCAAAGTGTTTCTGTATATGACTAGTGCGTTAGTGGGATTTTTGTGTTTGAGGTCCTGTTTGTGTTCACAAATGTGGGATTTTATATTTCTGGCCGTTTCACCAATATAAAACATCGGATATTCAGCACATTTAATTTTCTAAATGCCGGCTAGGAAAGAGGTGTCCTTAGAAGGTAGCTGCGATCCCAGTTAAAGTAATTTTTTCTTTTTTACTATACTTCATCCATATTTTTTTCCCCATTTCTTTTCCTTCTTTTTTTCCTTCTCCCCCTTTCCCATTTTAACGTCTCTCCACACGCGTTTTATTATTATTTCTTTTTTTCAAATAGTTAAAAGCGTGCCAATGACGTCTCTTTGTGCGTTCTTCTTTTTCCTATGTTTTTACCGTTATCGAATAAATTTAAAATCTTCACTTCTTCTGAAGACGTTCGTTTATTCAGAACGAAACCGGTAAAATCCCTAGTTTCTTTATGATTTTTTCCTTTATTTAAATTTGTTTTTTCTGTTTTGTTTTTTTTTACACACATATATATATATATATAATTTTTTTTTTCTAGTTTATGTTTGAGTGATTGGAAATTTCAGTTTTAGTGATTGGAAATTTCAAAACAATATCTTAGTTGAATTTTTCAATGGGACGGAGGGTATTTTGCTATTCAAATTTAATGAAAACTTATCCTTATATGTTAGATTCTCAGAAAGTATGATAAATGCCAGTAGGAATTATTATTAGACAGGGTTAGTTTCCATGAGAGATGGACACTAATTATAGGTTATTTGGGCCATCCATAACTATAACAATAAAGGCCGGTGCAAGGTTATAAGTTTGGGGGTAACCGAGTTTTCCAACCAAAGCACAAATAACACAACTCACCGTATTCTGGCGAGGTGGCGGCAACGTATGTGATGTGTTTCCATAAACGGAATTGATATGCGAATAATGGCTCTCCTCGACATCCTCATAGTCATCGCTCTCGTAGACACTGACATAGTTGGAATCTGTGTCGGTCTCAGACGTTGAGCGAGGTCTTTGCGGAACAGAGGGTGGTTTTGTCATTGTCGAATTTGCAGTTGGACTGTTCCCTTTGAGTAACTTACTCACATCGGATAGGTTACTGACAATTTCAACAGGAATATTTCTACGGGGAGTGGCTGAGCTTACCGCCTTCAGACATGTTGCTGGTGCCCACCCGATTTTGCCATTGAAGCTGAAAAGACAAAATTAAAAAAAAAGAAAATCATATACATTTAAAATCAACTAGCAGGAAGACACGGCAATGCTCGGGATCGGATGATGAACAATACTATGCCCTTTTTCACTATGCTCATAACACCATATTAGTTTCTTTGTCTTTTATTATTGCCTTCCCCCCTCTTAAAATAATCGGAAGAGGGTGAAGTTTTGGAAAACTCTGAATTAGTGTTTAACTTTGATTTAAATTGATATACATATTTCAAGTTTTAAGGGGGTTCTGGCCCCATGGTTCACTTAGGGAGAGGTATGTAAAGATTAGGCACATAGAGGAAAACTTCTGCCATTACTAACCAGCAGAGCATTACCACTGTCGACCAAGAGAAGAATCTATCAGGCATCAGTACAAAGTGTGATGATGTATGGAAGCAAATCCTGGCCAGTGACATTTGAGGACATGAGTTGTACGGAGAGAAATGATATGAAAATGATAAAATGGATGCGTAATGAGAGTCTTAAAAAAAGGCTTAGTTCTGATGAACTCAGAGGTAGATTAAATATAGACAGTGTGGAGAGATGTGTACAGAACAGAATACTTTGTATGGTCATGTTAAAAGAATAGATAAGAGTTCTTGAGATGTAGAACAGTTGAGGTAGGAGGGTCAGTTGGCAGGGAAAACTCAAAGAAAACATAGTAGGAAGTGATAAGGATGGATTTGAGAGAAAAAAAAAGGGATAAATAAAGACCTGACTAGAAATAGTTAGTTCGAAAATCGATTTCTAAAAGCCGTCCAACACATGCCAGCATGTGAAACAACGCTAAACGAAATATGATGATGATGGAGTAAAAAGGGGACAAAATACCCCCCCCCCCCCCGAGAATAAATGTTCACATGGATTCAAAACCGATTGGAGAGATCTTTATGAAATTTGGAACATAGATAGTAGATGTCATAGGGAGTTTAATGACCTACGTTTGATTTCTATTTTAATGACCTACGTTTGATTTCTATTTTAATGACCTACGTTTGATTTCTATTTTAATGACCTACGTTTGATTTCTATTTCAATGACCTACGTTTGATTTCTATTTTAATGACCTACGTTTGATTTCTATTTTAATGACCTACGTTTGATTTCTATTTTAATGACCTACATTTGATTTCTATTTTAATGACCTACATTTGATTTCTATTTTAATGACCTACGTTTGATTTCTATTTTAATGACCTACGTTTGATTTCTATTTTAATGACCTACGTTTGATTTCTATTTTAATGACTTACGTTTGATTTCTATTTTAATGACCTATGTTTGATTTCTATTTTAATGACCTATGTTTGATTTCTATTTTAAGTGAGCAAATGGGGCAAAACCCACCCTTTTTTAAAATTAATGTACCCATAAAAGTCACTATTTAATCCTTACTATACTGTTGACATCCTCCACTCCAACCAGGGGAACACTGGCTAATCCTGCTAATAATTATATATGAAAAAGTACAAATTCCGTTATTATCTAAATAAATAAATGTGAAAGTTGAGCCCCATTTCTTAAATTAACGGTCAAGCCAAAACACCATTTCAAGTTAATTCAACTTTAAAAAATAGACGCACCATCTTTTTTTAAAAATGCTGCTTATGTATATGCGATATCAGTCCGAAGGTTAACTAATTTCCATATTGGTTTTGCAAAAGGACATTTCATTAATTAACCCTTATTTGTTGTTTTTTAATTCAATGATTGTTTTGATTTCAATATAACAAATAGTTCTGTTTCACAATATTGTTTTATTTCCTGGACAAATATTTAGCTTTAGTGTTCAAATGTTCTTTTCTTTAGAGGAACAACTTGATTTTCAACAAGTTGATATCTATTTCTAAATTACAAGTAAACAAGGCAAATTGATTTCGTATTTCTTTTCCTTTTTTTACCATCAAGATAGATAAATTTGCATCAGAATTCCAAAAATGTTTATGTATCTATATGAATAAATGAGAAAGATTTTGTTTCGGGTTTACAACAAAGTTATGAATGAAATGTTTATCATTTTAATGTCTCAAGCATTTCAAGTAACGATTTTTGCAAAGCGATAGTTAGTCGGCAAAGCCAGCGAGTCAGTAACAAAATATACATAAGTAGTAGTAGTAATTTTATTATGTTGAAATTTCAAGGTAACGAAAAAGACTTAGAATAAATGTTATGTTAGAAAATCAAAAGTATCTAATTGTTGCTGTAATTGTTACATATGGCATGTGCAGTGAGAAATGCTCTGAGCCAATGGTCTTGTGCCAGTCTGGAAAAAGGCTTGTGTTCTTGTTACGGTATAAAAAATAGTTACTGATAGGACCCAAGTGAGACGAGGGTTAAACAGCCACAGCTGAAGCATGAAAAACGAAGAAAAAACAAAGTGCACATGTGAAAGAGAAAGCCCTGAAGAATAGTCCGCTTTTACATATATCAGCAACAGGGTCATTTATAAACGTAAGTCTTTCCTGTGTAAGCTCCAGCGCATGTCGCATCACCGCAGTGTTGCATCCCTGTGCTTGTTTAACAAGTACTTCCACGGAATGTGCTCCAGTGAACTTAGTGCACTTGTACCCCCTCAACTTAAACATCCTCGATTAACCAGACTAGCAGCAAACTCACAACCTTTCACCGGAGAGATCCTTAGATGCTGGAAGATTTTCTACTCTAATAGCTTCTTTCCTCGGACTGCTTGCATTTGGAATTCCCTTCCTGCTCACCGTTTCCCCCGACCGTACCAACATGCAAAAATTTGAATGTAATGTGAACAAACATCTTGCAACCTTCCACTCAAGTTATCCCCCCTATAAATCTGCCCCCCCCCCCCCTCAAAGTAGCCCCTTACGCTTCAGTAGCAATATGTCTTGTCTGGGGGTGAACAAAAGTTTTTAAAAAAAGGGGGATCAACCGTGTGTGTGTGTGTGTGTGTGTGTGTGTGTGTGTGTGTGTGTGTGTGTGTGTGTGTGTGTGTGCGAAAAGGGCAGTCCAAAAGAAAAAAAAAATTTTTTTTCCTAGACAACTCCAATCAATTTCAACTAAAAAAGCCATAATTAAGAGAAACACACCAAGTGCGCATGTGGGGGGGGGGGGGAGACAGGAAGTCATTCTTTGATGAAACATTGTTGAATATTGCTACTCGCTTCTTGTAAAAAAACAAAGCTTCATGGATCATTTGAAGTTTTCAGAGAGAACTGTTAGAAGAGGGAAAAGGAACACAAAACAATACAGAGAGAAAAAGGAGGAAGGGAGAAAAAACAGGAAACGAGAAAGTGGAGATCGACCATTTCTGAATTAAAAAAAAAATGCGGAATTTCGCAAAAAGTTGAAATCGTATGTATGTGTATTTTTTTGTGTTTTTTTTACAAGAAGCGAGTAGCAATATTCAACAAGCTTTGTTTTTTTACAAGAAGCGAGTAGCAATATTCAACAAGCTTTGTTTTTTTACAAGAAGCGAGTAGCAATATTCAACAAGTTTTTTTACAAGAAGCGAGTAGCAATATTCAACAAGCTTTGTTTTTTACAAGAAGCGAGTAGCAATATTCAACAAGCTTTGTTTTTTTACAAGAAGCGAGTAGCAATATTCAACAAGCTTTGTTTTTTTTACAAGAAGCGAGTAGCAATATTCAACAAGCTTTGTTTTTTTACAAGAAGCGAGTAGCAATATTCAACAAGCTTTGTTTTTTTACAAGAAGCGAGTAGCAATATTCAACAAGCTTTGTTTTTTTACAAGAAGCGAGTAGCAATATTCCACAAGCTTTGTTTTTTTACAAGAAGCGAGTAGCAATATTCAACAAGCTGTTTTTTTTACAAGAAGCGAGTAGCAATATTCAACAAGCTTTGTTTTTTTACAAGAAGCGAGTAGCAATATTCAACAAGCTTTGTTTTTTTACAAGAAGCGAGTAGCAATATTCAACAAGTTTTGTTTTTTTACAAGCGAGTAGCAATATTCAACAAGCTTTGTTTTTTACAAGATGCGAGTAGCAATATTCAACAAGCTTTGTTTTTTTACAAGAAGCGAGTAGCAATATTCAACAAGCTTTGTTTTTTTACAAGAAGCGAGTAGCAATATTCAACAAGCTTTGTTTTTTTACAAGAAGCGAGTAGCAATATTCAACAAGCTTTGTTTTTTTACAAGAAGCGAGTAGCAATATTCAACAAGTTTTTTTACAAGAAGCGAGTAGCAATATTCAACAAGCTTTGTTTTTTACAAGAAGCGAGTAGCAATATTCAACAAGCTTTGTTTTTTTACAAGAAGCGAGTAGCAATATTCAACAAGCTTTGTTTTTTTACAAGAAGCGAGTAGCAATATTCCACAAGCTTTGTTTTTTTACAAGAAGCGAGTAGCAATATTCAACAAGCTGTTTTTTTTACAAGAAGCGAGTAGCAATATTCAACAAGCTTTGTTTTTTTACAAGAAGCGAGTAGCAATATTCAACAAGCTTTGTTTTTTTACAAGAAGCGAGTAGCAATATTCAACAAGTTTTGTTTTTTTACAAGCGAGTAGCAATATTCAACAAGCTTTGTTTTTTACAAGATGCGAGTAGCAATATTCAACAAGCTTTGTTTTTTTACAAGAAGCGAGTAGCAATATTCAACAAGCTTTGTTTTTTTACAAGAAGCGAGTAGCAATATTCAACAAGCTTTGTTTTTTTACAAGAAGCGAGTAGCAATATTCAACAAGCTTTCTTTTTTACAAGAAGCAAGTAGCAATATTCAACAAGTTTTGTTTTTTACAAGAAGCAAGTAGCAATATTCAACAAGCTTTGTTTTTTACAAGAAGCGAGTAGCAATATTCAACAAGCTTTGTTTTTTTACAAGAAGCGAGTAGCAATATTCAACAAGTTTTGAATTTTTACAAGAAGCGAGTAGCAATATTTAACAAGCTTTGTTTTTTTACAAGAAGCGAGTAGCAATATTCCACAAGCTTTGTTTTTTTACAAGAAGCGAGTAGCAATATTCAACAAGCTGTTTTTTTTACAAGAAGCGAGTAGCAATATTCAACAAGCTTTGTTTTTTTACAAGAAGCGAGTAGCAATATTCAACAAGCTATGTTTTTTTACAAGAAGCGAGTAGCAATATTCAACAAGTTTTGTTTTTTTACAAGCGAGTAGCAATATTCAACAAGCTTTGTTTTTTACAAGATGCGAGTAGCAATATTCAACAAGCTTTGTTTTTTTACAAGAAGCGAGTAGCAATATTCAACAAGCTTTGTTTTTTTACAAGAAGCGAGTAGCAATATTCAACAAGCTTTGTTTTTTTACAAGAAGCGAGTAGCAATATTCAACAAGCTTTGTTTTTTTACAAGAAGCGAGTAGCAATATTCAACAAGTTTTTTTACAAGAAGCGAGTAGCAATATTCAACAAGCTTTGTTTTTTACAAGAAGCGAGTAGCAATATTCAACAAGCTTTGTTTTTTTACAAGAAGCGAGTAGCAATATTCAACAAGCTTTGTTTTTTTACAAGAAGCGAGTAGCAATATTCAACAAGCTTTGTTTTTTTACAAGAAGCGAGTAGCAATATTCAACAAGCTTTCTTTTTTACAAGAAGCAAGTAGCAATATTCAACAAGTTTTGTTTTTTACAAGAAGCGAGTAGCAATATTCAACAAGTTTTGTTTTTTACAAGAAGCGAGTAGCAATATTCAACAAGCTTTGTTTTTTTACAAGAAGCGAGTAGCAATATTCAACAAGTTTTGAATTTTTACAAGAAGCGAGTAGCAATATTTAACAAGCTTTGTTTTTTTACAAGAAGCGAGTAGCAATATTCCACAAGCTTTGTTTTTTTACAAGAAGCGAGTAGCAATATTCAACAAGCTGTTTTTTTTACAAGAAGCGAGTAGCAATATTCAACAAGCTTTGTTTTTTTACAAGAAGCGAGTAGCAATATTCAACAAGCTTTGTTTTTTTACAAGAAGCGAGTAGCAATATTCAACAAGTTTTGTTTTTTTACAAGCGAGTAGCAATATTCAACAAGCTTTGTTTTTTACAAGATGCGAGTAGCAATATTCAACAAGCTTTGTTTTTTTACAAGAAGCGAGTAGCAATATTCAACAAGCTTTGTTTTTTTACAAGAAGCGAGTAGCAATATTCAACAAGCTTTGTTTTTTTACAAGAAGCGAGTAGCAATATTCAACAAGTTTTTTTACAAGAAGCGAGTAGCAATATTCAACAAGCTTTGTTTTTTACAAGAAGCGAGTAGCAATATTCAACAAGCTTTGTTTTTTTACAAGAAGCGAGTAGCAATATTCAACAAGCTTTGTTTTTTTACAAGAAGCGAGTAGCAATATTCCACAAGCTTTGTTTTTTTACAAGAAGCGAGTAGCAATATTCAACAAGCTGTTTTTTTTACAAGAAGCGAGTAGCAATATTCAACAAGCTTTGTTTTTTTACAAGAAGCGAGTAGCAATATTCAACAAGCTTTGTTTTTTTACAAGAAGCGAGTAGCAATATTCAACAAGCTTTGTTTTTTACAAGAAGCGAGTAGCAATATTCAACAAGCTTTCTTTTTTACAAGAAGCAAGTAGCAATATTCAACAAGCTTTCTTTTTTTACAAGAAGCGAGTAGTAATATTCAACAAGCTTTTTTTACAAGAAGCGAGTAGCAATATTCAACAAGCTTTGTTTTTTTTACAAGAGGTGAGTAGCAATATTCAACAAGCTTTGTTTTTTACAAGAAGCAAGTAGCAATATTCAACAAGCTTTGTTTTTTTACAAGAAGCGAGTAGCAATATTCAACAAGCTTTGTTTTTTTACAAGAAGCGAGTAGCAATATTCAACAAGTTTTGAATTTTTACAAGAAGCGAGTAGCAATATTTAACAAGCTTTGTTTTTTTACAAGAAGCGAGTAGCAATATTCCACAAGCTTTGTTTTTTTACAAGAAGCGAGTAGCAATATTCAACAAGCTGTTTTTTTTACAAGAAGCGAGTAGCAATATTCAACAAGCTTTGTTTTTTTACAAGAAGCGAGTAGCAATATTCAACAAGCTATGTTTTTTTACAAGAAGCGAGTAGCAATATTCAACAAGTTTTGTTTTTTTACAAGCGAGTAGCAATATTCAACAAGCTTTGTTTTTTACAAGATGCGAGTAGCAATATTCAACAAGCTTTGTTTTTTTACAAGAAGCGAGTAGCAATATTCAACAAGCTTTGTTTTTTTACAAGAAGCGAGTAGCAATATTCAACAAGCTTTGTTTTTTTACAAGAAGCGAGTAGCAATATTCAACAAGCTTTGTTTTTTTACAAGAAGCGAGTAGCAATATTCAACAAGTTTTTTTACAAGAAGCGAGTAGCAATATTCAACAAGCTTTGTTTTTTACAAGAAGCGAGTAGCAATATTCAACAAGCTTTGTTTTTTTACAAGAAGCGAGTAGCAATATTCAACAAGCTTTGTTTTTTTACAAGAAGCGAGTAGCAATATTCCACAAGCTTTGTTTTTTTACAAGAAGCGAGTAGCAATATTCAACAAGCTTTGTTTTTTTACAAGAAGCGAGTAGCAATATTCAACAAGCTTTGTTTTTTTACAAGAAGCGAGTAGCAATATTCAACAAGTTTTGTTTTTTTACAAGCGAGTAGCAATATTCAACAAGCTTTGTTTTTTACAAGATGCGAGTAGCAATATTCAACAAGCTTTGTTTTTTTACAAGAAGCGAGTAGCAATATTCAACAAGCTTTGTTTTTTTACAAGAAGCGAGTAGCAATATTCAACAAGCTTTGTTTTTTTACAAGAAGCGAGTAGCAATATTCAACAAGCTTTCTTTTTTACAAGAAGCAAGTAGCAATATTCAACAAGTTTTGTTTTTTACAAGAAGCGAGTAGCAATATTCAACAAGTTTTGTTTTTTACAAGAAGCGAGTAGCAATATTCAACAAGCTTTGTTTTTTTACAAGAAGCGAGTAGCAATATTCAACAAGTTTTGAATTTTTACAAGAAGCGAGTAGCAATATTTTACAAGCTTTGTTTTTTTACAAGAAGCGAGTAGCAATATTCCACAAGCTTTGTTTTTTTACAAGAAGCGAGTAGCAATATTCAACAAGCTGTTTTTTTTACAAGAAGCGAGTAGCAATATTCAACAAGCTTTGTTTTTTTACAAGAAGCGAGTAGCAATATTCAACAAGCTTTGTTTTTTTACAAGAAGCGAGTAGCAATATTCAACAAGTTTTGTTTTTTTACAAGCGAGTAGCAATATTCAACAAGCTTTGTTTTTTACAAGATGCGAGTAGCAATATTCAACAAGCTTTGTTTTTTTACAAGAAGCGAGTAGCAATATTCAACAAGCTTTGTTTTTTTACAAGAAGCGAGTAGCAATATTCAACAAGCTTTGTTTTTTTACAAGAAGCGAGTAGCAATATTCAACAAGTTTTTTTACAAGAAGCGAGTAGCAATATTCAACAAGCTTTGTTTTTTACAAGAAGCGAGTAGCAATATTCAACAAGCTTTGTTTTTTTACAAGAAGCGAGTAGCAATATTCAACAAGCTTTGTTTTTTTACAAGAAGCGAGTAGCAATATTCCACAAGCTTTGTTTTTTTACAAGAAGCGAGTAGCAATATTCAACAAGCTGTTTTTTTTACAAGAAGCGAGTAGCAATATTCAACAAGCTTTGTTTTTTTACAAGAAGCGAGTAGCAATATTCAACAAGCTTTGTTTTTTTACAAGAAGCGAGTAGCAATATTCAACAAGCTTTGTTTTTTACAAGAAGCGAGTAGCAATATTCAACAAGCTTTCTTTTTTACAAGAAGCAAGTAGCAATATTCAACAAGCTTTCTTTTTTTACAAGAAGCGAGTAGTAATATTCAACAAGCTTTTTTTACAAGAAGCGAGTAGCAATATTCAACAAGCTTTGTTTTTTTTACAAGAGGTGAGTAGCAATATTCAACAAGCTTTGTTTTTTACAAGAAGCAAGTAGCAATATTCAACAAGCTTTGTTTTTTTACAAGAAGCGAGTAGCAATATTCAACAAGCTTTGTTTTTTTTTACAAAAAGCAGGTAGCAATATTCAACAAGCTTTCTTTTTTACAAGAAGCGAGTAGTAATATTCAACAAGCTTTGTTTTTTTACAAGAAGCGAGTAGCAATATTCAACAAGCTTTCTTTTTTACAAGAAGCAAGTAGCAATATTCAACAAGCTTTCTTTTTTTACAAGAAGCGAGTAGTAATATTCAACAAGCTTTTTTTACAAGAAGCGAGTAGCAATATTCAACAAGCTTTGTTTTTTTTACAAGAGGCGAGTAGCAATATTCAACAAGCTTTGTTTTTTTACAAGAAGCGAGTAGCAATATTCAACAAGTTTTGTTTTTTTACAAGCGAGTAGCAATATTCAACAAGCTTTGTTTTTTACAAGATGCGAGTAGCAATATTCAACAAGCTTTGTTTTTTTACAAGAAGCGAGTAGCAATATTCAACAAGCTTTGTTTTTTTACAAGAAGCGAGTAGCAATATTCAACAAGCTTTGTTTTTTTACAAGAAGCGAGTAGCAATATTCAACAAGCTTTGTTTTTTTACAAGAAGCGAGTAGCAATATTCAACAAGCTTTGTTTTTTTACAAGAAGCAAGTAGCAATATTCAACAAGTTTTGTTTTTTACAAGAAGCGAGTAGCAATATTCAACAAGTTTTGTTTTTTACAAGAAGCGAGTAGCAATATTCAACAAGCTTTGTTTTTTTACAAGAAGCGAGTAGCAATATTTAACAAGTTTTGTATTTTTACATGAAGCGAGTAGCAATATTTAACAAGCTTTGTTTTTTTACAAGAAGCGAGTAGCAATATTCAACAAGCTTTGTTTTTTTACAAGAAGCGAGTAGCAATATTCAACAAGCTTTGTTTTTTTTACAAGAAGCGAGTAGCAATATTCAACAACCTTTGTTTTTTTACAAGAAGCGAGTAGCAATATTCAACAAGCTTTGTTTTTTACAAGAAGCGAGTAGCAATATTCAACAAGCTTTGTTTTTTTACAAGAAGCGAGTAGCAATATTCAACAAGCTTTGTTTTTTTTACAAGAAGCGAGTAGCAATATTCAACAAGCTTTGTTTTTTTACAAGAAGCGAGTAGCAATATTCAACAAGCTTTGTTTTTTACAAGAAGCGAGTAGCAATATTCAACAAGCTTTCTTTTTTACAAGAAGCAAGTAGCAATATTCAACAAGCTTTTTTTACAAGAAGCGAGTAGCAATATTCAACAAGCTTTGTTTTTTTTACAAGAAGCGAGTAGCAATATTCAACAAGCTTTGTTTTTTTTTACAAGAAGCGAGTAGCAATATTCAACAAGCTTTGTTTTTTTTACAAAAAGCAGGTAGCAATATTCAACAAGCTTTTTTTTTTTACAAGAAGCGAGTAGCAATATTCAACAAGCTTTGTTTTTTTACAAGAAGCGAGTAGCAATATTCAACAAGCTTTCTTTTTTACAAGAAGCAAGTAGCAATATTCAACAAGCTTTCTTTTTTTACAAGAAGCGAGTAGTAATATTCAACAAGCTTTTTTTACAAGAAGCGAGTAGCAATATTCAACAAGCTTTGTTTTTTTTACAAGAGGCGAGTAGCAATATTCAACAAGCTTTATTTTTTACAAGAAGCGAGTAGCAATATTCAACAAGCTTTGTTTTTTTTTACAAGAAGCGAGTAGCAATATTCAACAAGCTTTGTTTTTTTTACAAAAAGCAGGTAGCAATATTCAACAAGCTTTTTTTTTTACAAGAAGCGAGTAGCAATATTCAACAATGAAGACAAAAACATTGTTGAATATTCGTTTCTTTTATCAATAGCAAAATATCTCTTACCGAACCCACCACCATCCATCCAAGCTTTTCTGGAGTACTTCAACTTCATCCCCAACATTCAGCGTATGGTCATCTGATCCTTCTGCTGTGTAAACCTGCGTACACGTGTATTTCTCCCCTGGAATGAACAGAAGCAATAAAAGCAAAATTAGTTCAAAGTTTATAAGTATCTCTTCCCACAAAGACATTTCCCAGATTATGTCATCGACTCATCTGATGACTCCCAATCTAAATCTATATAAATAAAAGTCAATGTGTGAGTGTGGAATTAACAGCATACTTAGTTACAGCTTTAATTTTAAAACGGCTGCATATCACAGTTCTGTACAATCTGTTGCTTTTCATTTCTGCCTTTAAAGCGCGGATCAGAGAATTTTGTACAGGTTGCCTGGAAGATATGCTTTACACTGATGCTTGAAAGACTGCGAACTTTGTACAATTGTCAATTGTTACAAGGGAAAAGGGGAACCTCAAGATAGAGGTAATTACAGAGGTTTAAACTTTATGATCAGGTCCTGAAAGTGATTGAAAGAATAATTGTTGGATAAGCATAGATGAAATGCAGTTGAAATGGTTTTATGCTATATTTATCCTGAGACAAATGCAAGAGAAGTACCTTTGTAAGAAGAACCTTTATTTTGCCTTTGTGAATTTGGAGAAACCTTTTGACAGAGTGACAAGAGATGTTTTCTGGTCGGCTTTGCATAAATGAGGGGCAAACAAATGGGTTGAAAGATTGTTAAAGCAATGTACAGAAATGCTCAAAGTCGTGTTAGAATTAACTGCACATTTAAGAGTACATCAGAGTTCTGTACGGAGTCCATTGCTTTTCATTTTGTCTGGAAGAGATGCAGTATGCTGAGGATTTAGTACTTGTCTGTGAAACAATGTACGGTCTACTTGTTAAATTGGAGACTTAGAGGAATGCTATGGAAAGTAAAGGTGTTAAACCAAAGTGATGATCATTGGTTGTAATGTTGGAATGCCCCCAGAAAGAGCAAATGTTTCCCTGCTCAGTTTGTACAAAGGAGGTCGGGTGCAACTTAATTTTTTGTGATACTTGTAAGCATTAGGCACACAAGAAGTGCAGTGGAATTACTGGTAGGTTGAGGGATAATAACCGGTTTATGTGCAACAAGTGTAAAACAATGGAGAGGTATGAGAACTAAGATGTGGAGAAAGTATATCTAGATGGCAAAGCTATTGAGGTTGTTCAGAAGTTGTGTTACATTTGTGATATAATTGGAGCATAGAGTGGAGCAGGTGCTAATGTGATTACAAGAATTAGGAATGGATGGAGTAAGTTCAGGGAACTCCTGCCATTACTAACCAGCAGAGCATTACCACTGCGAAGAGTTTATCAGGTATGTGTATGCAATGCGATTATGTATGAAAGTGAAACCTGGCAAGTGAGGGTTGAGGAGATGCATTGCATGGAGAGAAAGAAACGATATGAGAATGATACGATTGATGTGAAATGTTAGTTTTAAAGACAGGCTTAGATTCGCTGACCTCAGAAGAAGATTAAATCTGGACAGTAAACGGAGATGTGTGCAAAAGAGAAGACTTCGATGGTATAGTCATGTTGATAGAATGGATGAGAGTTCTTGGGTTACTAGACGTGGAACAGTTTAGGTAGCAGGTTCAGTTCACAAGGGAAGGTAAAAAAAAAACATAGCAGTAAGTGATAAAGATAGACTTGAGAGAAAGAGGGATAAATAAAAACCTGGTCAGAGGTTTGTTTAAAATCAATTTCTAAAAGCTGTTCAATTGGAAGGAGTATCCTTTTGTTGCACTAGTAGAGACTACATGATTGACACTGTGACCGACGTCAGAATCGAGCACCGAATTAAGACGTAGGCATAAGTGTACTATCACGGCCTTGACAATGCACGTTCACACACACAGTCATTAAATGAAACAAACTCCTATAATAAAAAAAATCCATTTTCGAATTGGATCACCAGCAATTAAATTTAAATTCAATTTTGAGACACTACCATTACACACACACACCTCGCTTTCCCGACCAGACATTGCCCGGGATCCATTACGTTCGAATTGGATTCATTAATATTTCTATGTTCAATAACCACGCCTTTTTTGTTAGCTTCAGTATCTAAGCTAAAAAAAGAAAATAAGGGACACTAACTTTTACTAAAAGAATAAGAGTTATTCCCCTTAGGGGATTTTTCTTTTTTAGAGTTTTCTTTAAGGATGTCTTCATATTAGCAAACTGCCGAACTAAAGTATTTAAAAAAAAAAAAAATTGTAGCAAAGTATATTAGTTTATTGCCAATAGCATGGTACAACAATAACAAATGAAAATTGCCTCGTAAGAATCAATGTTTGAATTATTCAACATTTAAAATCTGGGTGACATAATTTTATATATTGGATTATTATATGGAGATTGTTACACATGAATTTTTTTTTTAACAGTGACCAAGTCTCAAAGTGTTAGCTCCCCTAGTAAATAACTTAGCTGAGAATAACAAGAAATGGAAAACTGCTGAGAGGTTAGCCGAGGTCAACTTGATGATCCAGAGTTGAAGATTGCTTAGGCACTATGTACTACAAACAGATATGACATCACATGGCTAAAAGAAAAAGGGTGATAGAAAAGACAGTTCATCTAGAAGCACGTGACCCATTCTGTCTTCTCTCCCCCCCCCCCCCCCGGTCAGTAATTTGGAACAAAGATCATGTTGAATGAATGTTCGCTTGTCTTCCATCAGATTCGTCTCGAGTTCACCTTTTGAAGGTATGAAAAAGCATTAATTCTCTGATTTTACTATTTGGTCACAACTTATCAAGACCAAGAACCACTCGAGGATAAGGTTCAATGAGACGGAATGATTGTCAGCAGAGATGAGTAACACTAGGAGAGGACTAGCGTTGATCACACAGATGAACTGCATTTGATTACTTATAGGGCCGTTCACTACAAGAATTTGTTGACATTGGATTTGACGATGACCAAGTTGTAATCAACAGGAAGCAGTTCTGTGGTAATGTGTTCCACAAATGGCGAATCCTCGCAAAGAAGCTTTGTTCATGGAAATTCCTCCTGACGCCAGGGAGGAAGGAAGGAAATTCACTTTCCGTTGATGCAGCAAGACAAGTTCTTGCTGTGAATGTCTTACAAGGAGGAACCAGAGATTGAAGCTCAGTTGAGCACCTTCCATGAAAATAACGATGGAGTAGAAAGAGACTAGCAACGTCTCTTCTGTGGGAAAGAGGTTGTAGGGAAGAGAAAAGATTACCCTCTCACTATAATTTAAGTCGATTTTGCTCTCTGTCATTTTAGTTTACCTATTTGTGTAAAAAAATATTTAATAGAAAATATAAGAATAACCATAAATATTGTTGGTGAGTAAACTAATAAGCGTCAGACATCTTGTTATTTCAGGAAGTAAGGTACCGGACCGGAAGTCCTTTTTAAGATAAATTAAAAGTGGGTTCTTGGATATGACATTTAGGGGACCTTACTTCTTGAGATAAAAAGGCAGGAAAGAATGCTAGAACAATGATTCTCAAAGTTTTTTAAAAAAATCTTTGAGAAATGTCACATACTTTCTTTTACAGACAGACACCAAGTTTCCATTACAGTAATACAAGTCATTTACCATTACAAGTAACCATCTGTTCCTCTTCTTGGCCATCAGTTTTTTTAAGGAACGTTCCTGGTGCATAACCTTCTTCATAGTCTGTATTTACCAACCACCAACCTGGAAAAAATAAAAAAAGTAAAAATAAATATTTAAAAATATTTATTTGAATGAAATGAAACCTATGGAAAGTAAAGATCTGAGATTGAACGTTACCAACACCAAAATGATGCTCAATGGTTGTCGTCATAGTAAGAAGAACCTGTATTTTGTTTTTGTGGATTTGGAGAAACCTTTTGACAGAGTGCCAAGAGATGTTTCGTACTGGTTGTTTGGAAGAGACGATTTATGCTGAAAATTTATTTCTTGCTTGTGAAACAATGGAAGACCTACTTGTTAAATTAAAGACTTGGAGGAAGCTATGAAAAGTAAAGGTTTGAGAGTGAATGTTACCAAGACCAAATTGATGATCAGTGATTATAGTGTTGGAAAGTCCCCAGAAAGAGGAAAATCCTCTGCTCAGTTTGTGGAAAGGGAGTCGGGTGCAACTCAATTTTTTTTTGTGGTACTTGTAAGCATTGAGTACAGTGCAGTGGAATTACAGGTAGGTTTAGAGAAGATAACCAGTTTGTGTGCAAAAGTGCAAGACAATGGAGACAGATGAGAACTCAGATGTTGAGAAAGTATATTTGCATGACGAAGCTATTGAGGTTGTTCAACGATTTTGTTAGCTTGGTGATACTATTGGAGAACAGGGAGGAGCAGGTGCTAGTGTGATTGCAAGAGTTAGAAGTGGATGAAGTAAGTTCAGGAAACTTCTGCCATTACTAACCAGCAGAGCATTACCACTGTCAACCAAGGGAAGAGTATTAGACATTTATATAAAATGTGATCATGCATGGAATAAACATGTCCAGTGAGGGTTAAGGATATGTGATGCATGGAGAGAAATGACAAGATAGATGTGCAGTGAAAATAGCAGGTACAGGGTATTCGGGATAAATTTGACATTTTACAAAAGGAAAGAAAACATTTTATATCTTGGCCAATAATTGATGTATTTGCAAAATCTAAAGTGCATCTCTTAGAGGATCTTTTTTTATGTTTCACTCGAAGAAGCCGCTTTCAGCCTTCACCAGGCACGACCTAAACCTTGGGCACACAGCTTTCACAGTGTCCTTTCAGAGATGCCTGAACACCAATCTGATCCTGGCAATCAGCTCATCCTTGGTGTTGCAGGTCGTATGTTCTCAATTGTGCCCCCACACATAATAGTTCATGGGGTTGCAATCATGCGATGTAGGGGGCTAAATGTTGGGACTGGTGAAGTCATGGAAGTTCTCAGATAGTCACGTCTGGGTTTTCCCTGAGGTGTGACATGGAGCCGAGTTCTTCTGCCGGCAGCAACCCTTTCCACGCAGTGCTTGACAATAGCGGGCAGCAACTCAATATAGCCATCTGAATTGAGTCCGAGACACTTAAAATAATGTGAGATGGCTTTCACAGGAAACACGCTCCAAAATCATCACAGTTTGAAGGCACTTAGTCTTCATGATGCGCAGAATTTCATGCGGATTATAAGCTAGCCACTTGTTGTTCTTTGCATTGTGCAACTGGTCCTGGCAGAAGTTCTCGTTTGAAAAGAACCAGACTATCCCCAGCATGACAGGGTGTTTCTTGGCTTTCCCAAGGTGGTTCTCTTTGAAAGATAAAATTTTCCTTTAACCAATGGTGACTCAGATTTCAATGTGATAACATTAGATGTGACTTTGGGTCAAAATTGATATTTACTTTTCCCACTCTGTGCACATGTCATTTTAAACAAACCTTTATTTAAACTATTCAAATAGCGCAAAGTTATGTTTGCCAGTTTCATCTCAAATGTTTACCTTAAAACAATTAAAAAACATATTTTTTAAAACATAATTCACCCCAAACAAGGCAGGCCACCACTGTAGACGTAAGGGGCTACTGAGAATTAGGGTGGAAGTTTTGGGTGTCATCCTAAGTTGGGAGCTGTGCAGCGAGATGCCTGTTTACATTAGTTTTTAACTTCTGCATGTCGGTACAGTCGGGGAAACAGGGAGCAAGGAGGGAGTTCCAGAGGCCGGCAGCACGAGGAAAGAAGCTATTGAAGTAGAAGGCTCTCCGGCATCTGGGGACCTCCACAGTGAATGGATGGGATTTAGCTGGTCTAGTGTATTTATGTCGGGGCACTAGAGCAGCTAGTTCATCCGAGCACAATCCATTGAAGTATTTGTAAAACAAGCACAAGGATGCAACATTGTGGCGATGGGACAGGGCTGGAGCTTGGTGGATAGTGAGGGACCTATAAAGTTGGCAACTCTTATTTGGACCCTGTCTAAGAGAGAAAGACTAGTGGATGATGCACCAGCCCAGATGTGGCAACAATACTCCATGCATGGACAGATGGTGGCTTTGTAGAGATATAGGATAATGTCAGGTGTGAGAAGTTTACTAGCATGATAGAGGGAGCCCACCTTCTTTGCAGCAGCCTTGGCAATGTCTTCAATGATTTTGTTCCAATTCATGTTACCTGTGAATGTTAGGCAGATGTCATCAAGGAGGTCATTTATAAAAATCAGGATGGATCCCTGAGGTACACCAGCATTTATGTCATGTTGCTTAGATGAACGGCCATCGATGGACAACCTGGATCTTTCTTTTGGTTAGGAAGGATCTAATTATATTAAGTAATTGTCCAGTAATACCATATAAGTGAATTTTTAGGAGATATCCACAGTAGACCGTGCTTGCCTAAATCCATACTGATGGTTAGAAAGAAGTTTAGCATTAACGAGGTGATGGACTATTGCTAGAGTGATTAAGGATTCAAAGATTTTAACAAAGATCGGGAGTAGACTAATTGGGCGGTAGTTCTGAGGATCAGTTCTATCTCCAAGAATTCTTGAAAACTGGTCCCACAGAGGCAATTTTCCAGCTATCAGGGAAGCATGGTTTAGCAAGGCATTTGTTGTAGAGTTTGGAGAGGACAGGGGCCAGTTCAGCAGAGCATTTCTTCATTACTATTAAAGGTATAAGATCAGGCCCACAAGCTTTGGAGGTGTCAAGGTTTTTTTTACGATGTCCCTGACCTGAGATGGGGTGATGACCAGATTTTCAAGTGCGGCTTCAGTCCGCAATAGGAATTTAGGGAGGGGGTTGTCTGCCGAGTCCAAAGTAGAGTTTAAGGCGAAATGCTGGACAAGTAGTTCAGCCTTTATCAGTTGCCGTGAAAACGACATCATTGTGGTTTGATAGCGGGGGGAATTGTTGATTGTTCACCACACTATTGTAGACTTTCCAGAAATCGTGAGTACCTAGTTTCTGTGATTGAATGCGTTTTTTGGTTATCTCTGTATACCTTCTTTTTGCTTCACCTATCACTGCCTCACAATTATTTCTTGACTCTCTAAATTTCTGTCTATTCACAGTTGACTTATAGCGGACGAATTGTCGGAATGCTGGCTGCCTCTCAGCAATGGCAGCTGCACATTTCGAAGTGAACCATTGAGGAGAGTGGGGTTAGCTGAATAATTTTTGCATGGGGACATAGGCTTCAATGTCTGCTTTGACCCATTCGGTTAACTCATTTGTACACTGATCAGCAGGGAGTGAGAAGGTTTCACTCCATGGGGTGTTGCTGATGTGATCTCTGATGGACTCAAAATCAGCCTGCTCGTAGTATCTCGTTGTTTTGAGTAACGGCTCATCAGCTTTTGAACAAGTTTTTAGGGTGATATAAATCATTACCATAATGTGATTAGCATTCCTGAGCAGGCAATGGGCTTTTGTCACACAAGCCTTGGGCATTGAGATCAAGAACAGGTCGAGAAGTCAGGCCTCCTGGTCTACTCGATCAGGTATGCGGGTCGGGAAAGCGACAGTCTGTGAGAGGGAGTGAGTTAAGGAGAAATTATACATAGAGTTACCGGCTGCGTCAGTAAAGCTGGAGAATCCCAACCAGTCACGGTGGTGTGCATTAAAATCCCCAAATACATGTATTTGGGCATTCAAGTTGGGTGAGAGTGCTCTATCTATGCTTGGATTTAAATGAATAGCAAAGGTTCTCAACAACTGAATCATGAAAATTCTAAAGATCTGCAGAACCTGGATTGCCTGAATTATTTTAAATGCAAGTTTTTAATTTCTTTTAAATCTATCTAAATATAGAAAACTAGCTGATTTTAGAACAAATCATTTTAAAATGGGTAAAGTCAGAATTGTTTACTTTAGCGAAATAAGATTAATCATCAATCACCATCTTTGCTGATTGGACGATCTCTGTTTTTTAATATGTATGAAAAGTTGATAACGTATGTATGACCATGAAATGTCTTAGCGTATTATTATATAGACTTGTGAGATCCATGGAAATTCCACAGTTGTATCCTTGTAAGTGTTTGGGACATATTTCCATTCTATAGACGTTCGGCGTGAACGCTGACCCCACAATATTTTTTTAACACTTTGTTCAAGCTGAAACATACTTATCTAACTACTCTGGTAAATGTACTTTCAGAATATATCTGGTTTTGGGGGTCTATCTCCAAAACTCTTGTAGGAGTTTGTGACATATTTTCATTCTATGAACGTAGACCCTACAATATTATTGTACCATCTTTGGACAGAACAGATACTTCACTTTGATCCAAGCCAAGAAAGTGTATTTTAGTTAGAGTTTTAGGTTCAACCCAACAATGATGTCATATGACAATTAAAAAATTACTTTTTTTGCATTGCATCTTCTGAGATCACATCTTTTAAAAAGGAGTGTTGAGTGATAACATAGGTACAAACATGAAATACCTTAACATATTATATAGGTTATTACTAGTAGTATATCAATTTTGACCTCGGCATCCCAAGGATTACCCAAGCTAAATTTAGTGCAATTCTGCACAATTTTCTTGTGAAGAGTTTGAATTCAAAACGCAATAAATGCCATTTCTTTAAATCAAGAAATTAAAAAAGAAAAGAACGAAGATATCACATCTAGACATAGACTAAAAGCTTATTTTAATTGAAAGCAAAAATAAAATGCAGATACCACATTTTGTAAAAAAAAGAAGATTTCTGGTGTGGTAGAGTGTTCAAATATAACAGTTTTGGTAATGATAGTTTTGCCATTTTTGGTATTCAAACTCTTCACGTGTTTATTGTTATTAGTAATAGTAGTAGTAATAATAGCACCTTTTTGAACATCTATCGCAGACTTGATATCCCAAGGGTTATTCATAGCATTTGATGCAATTCTGTAGAATAGTTCTGCAGCCTGTAAGTGCCCAACAGACAGAGACAAAAATGCCCAATCTCTATCTTTATAAAGTTATAGCTATATGTTTATATATTTGTGTGTACACTATTCACCCCTAAACTAATTAACCGATCATTATGAATTTTGGAACACTGCTGCTAGGCATAAGGGATCCAAATGTTGACTATATTTAGATTAATTTAGTTTTATGAAAAGAAGTAAAAAGAAGTGGAAGCCATTTGTGAAAAGTAAGATAACTCCGATTTTTGTGCAATTTTAACAATAATTATTAGACATCAATTAATAAATATTTCCCAAATTTTAAGTTTCTTTTGAGTAGTTTAGAGGTTTTTTAGGGGCATAATATGGACACAAACCTTCATTTAAAAATTTAAATACATCAGATTTGTATTGAATTTGATTTATAGTCATTAGACACCAATTAAGTAAGATTCGTTGAATTTCAAAATTTGAGGTATTTTCTAGAATGAAAATCATGTAATGGATTTTGATCATAATTAGAATAAGGATCTTAGACATAAGGTTTAGTATGGTTATATTTTGATTTTAATCTTTGTAAGGGGGCATAAAAATGGTGCGAAACAGTTCTGTTTATGGAATTTTGTTTTACCCATCCTGGGACAGGTATTCTTCTAGTTTTAATATAAATAAAAAGAAATTCGATAAAGTTATCTTGCCAGATTTTCAAAGTCAGACCCAAATAACAATCTGACATATTGATATTTAATTCGAACTATCCTATATTTTTTAAATTCTTTCTTCCACTACGTTATTGGCACGCATATATTTTTATTTCATGTCAGTTTCTTTTTGAAAATACTTATTCTGACTAAGAAAACTTTTAGAGTGGAGATTTTTTTCACTTACTCACTCTTATACATCTTGTAGACTAACCATATAAAAAAAAATGTTTACAAAAACAATCCAACTTTCTAACAGATTTCCAGCACCACCACTTTCTCTCTAAAAGTCAACTCACTGTTTTCCATCTGTCCGTTCAGTTATCTCAGTCGGTCTCCACATATGCTAATTAGTTCTTCACACATGCAGATCAGTCCCAACTATAAAAGTCTACACTTGTGAAGAGAAGCCCTTTTTTTGACTCTGGCAGATGAAGAGTCACGACATGCGAAGCCTCGCATTCTCTTTTCAGCTTGTAAGTGTTCCTTTTATTGTCACAATACATTAAAGGGAAGTAATCATGTCAGGAGTTATTTCACTTGATTTCTGCAAAAATAACTAATTTAAAAAATATTTTTGTGCATTTAAGGCAAGTTTCCACATTAATTACACATTATCATTCATTCTGTACTAATAATCCATGTGATGTGAAAGTTTCAATGGGATATTCATCAGTCTAGATTAATATTACCCACAAGATGCTTCTAGGGAAACAATCTCAGATCTTAACTTCCGCTTATTCCTCGGAGTAACCTTTCTGACCTGACAGCCTTAAATTATTCCCAATTTGTTGCTTCCAACCAATCCACTATTCCCTGCCCTTCATTTTATTATATAACTAGCAGGAAGACCCGGCGTTGCTCGGGATTGAATGAGGAACACTAATACATACATTTTCACTATGCTCATCACACCATATTACTTTCGTTGTTTTTTTACTGCCCCCCCCCCCATCCAATTTCGCCCCTGAAATTGCAGCAAAATAGAATATATTTGAAGTTTTAAAAGAAAGTTCCGCCCTTATAGCTCTTTTAGGTTAAGAGGGCACTTAAAGATTCTATTCATATTCTGCTTTTCACTATAATTAAAAAATCCTGAAATATAATGACCAAAAATTGCATGTCTGCAAGTGATGCTGCCTCGAACAAACACGTTATCACTAATAACTCTCTCACAACAAATGACCTGACGCTAAAGACGTTCCGAGTTCACACTAATGAACATGTGAATCCCTCACCATATATGGAGCTAGAAATGACAAATCATTTTTAAGCCGGAGGTCAAAAGTTCAAATCGGCTTCACGTTTTAATATCTAAAACTACAGTACATTACACATCTTGCCATTCGAGGCTTTTATATATGGCACAGGCGATTCGTTTGTTGTTTACTTCTGGTGGTGGATCGACTTTGCCCATTATATAATTTAATTCTTTCCTGTCGATGTTCAAATTCCGATGAACATCCAATCTCTATTTTGAGTTAAATTCTGTAATTCTAAAATTATATGTGTCAGAATTTTATTTCCAAATGCATAGTTTTTAAACTTTCTTTAATATAATCATCATTATTGCATTTCAAACAGTTATCCTCATTTTTATTGTTTGTCCTAACTTACAATGTTATACTATCAGCCAATTAAATGTCTACTATTCATTACGGGCTCAATTGAACGCTAAGTTTAATGGCTGCTATTCAAACAATAAACTCAGTTTCCAATCCTGAATGAGTACCCCTCACTTGAGCAGTGGAGGTGGGGAGTGCAGCTTTGCCATTACAGTCCATTACCGTCAAATACTAAAACACACTTTTAAAAATTTATCTTTCATAAAATAATTTACTTACAAAATTAAAGTATCCAAAATTAATTTCCATTTCTTTGTAAGCAAGTCAATCATTTTTTTTCTTCTTCTTTTACATCCGGGCAACGCCGGGTAAGTTCAGCCAGTGAATGAATAACATTAACATATTAATATCTATTTCAAGGGGAGATAACTCACCAGTTTCATATTTTTCAATAACTTGCACACTTTGTCCCACTTTCAGATCAACTTGATCCTTGGCCTGCTTCTTATACTCAAAAATGGCTTCATACTCTTCAAGGAGCTTCGGTTTCGAAATTTTGGTCTCGCCAGGTTTTTTACTGAAAGAAAAGCAAAAAAGAAATGGAATAAAGACGAGACATATGCAAATTATTGCTGAATTTTCGGTTTGAATAAACTTAGTTCCATAGTTTTATTTTGTGTAATCAATTTGTATTATTTATATTATTCGGACTCTTGTTAACATCTTGAATGTTATTCTCACAACGTTTCGACCAATGGTACATTCTTCAGGTGCATCTTGTCAAACTCGGGAATCTGCACAGAATTTTGAACGGAACCCTTTATTTAATGCACGGGGATAGCTTGCTCTCATTCCATCAGCCATAACCGGGTAGAAGTTTTGAGTAATTCTTAATTGTATTTTTAGTATTCTCCATACTGAGGATTGAACCTTCAACTTCCAGAAGACTTGATTATTACTTAGAACTGATTATTTCTTAGCACTTTTATCACTATGGGCCCTTGCAGACCATTCTAGTATGAATTTTAGGAGCCATAAACTTATTTTTGTTTTAGATGTACATCTTACTACTTATATATATATATATATATTTTTTTTTTGTGTGAGAATAACATCCAAGATGAGAACAATAATCCAAATAATACAAATTATTAATGGTCAATTAAAAAATTCCGAAATATAATGTCCTAATACATTTCAAGCAATTAGTACTTTGCCAGTTTTCAGATGAATTCTTCATTTACGGTTTTGTCTTTTGCTCGATTTAAATTGTTGCTAGTTAGAGAACAGTGATGTTGCTTCTCCTGGACCAACATAGAAATATTTCTTCACTAAATGGGACTTCTTGGTAGCAAAGTTCCAATGGAAAATCGCACAGAGAGTGAAATAAATGTGCGAATTAGCAAAGCCTGACCTGG
>OY744525.1:93503685-93663685 GCA_963556195.1 Sepiola atlantica | reverse complement strand
ATTTGTTTTTTTAGTGAAATATCTAGATTTGTTTTTTTAGTGAAATATCTAGATTTTTTTTAGTATGAATCTGCAGATGTTTTCTCATCGGGTGCTGGCACCTGTGGATACGCAATACTAGAAAACAGAAGAAAAAACATGTTTGAATTAAAACGTCCAATGTGGAATGCATTTTCAACCAAGGAATGAAGTGGCTTACAAGGAGAAGGAGGAGGTAAAGTGCGGCGGCAAGGTGAAGTCAAACCAGGGAGAAGAAAAAATGGATTTGTGAAACCGGTTCAAGATTTGCGGGAAGATATCCAAGCTGCTGTTCATCCTTCCAACATTGAATATTTCATGGCTATACCAAAAAAAAGAAATTTTTTTTTTACATATTTTTTCTTTAAATTTCTTTTGATGTTGTTTTTTCCCTTCTCCACATTAAAAAATATTTGGACAATCACTGAATGTCAAATATAAGATAAATTTATGAAATAAGCTAAATAAACATTATTATTATAATTATTATTAATAATAATAATAATAATTATAATTATTATTAATAATAATAATTATAATTATTATTAATAATTATAATAATATTGATCAGTCAGTCAGTCAGTAGTCGTCGTCGTCATTATCATTATTATTATTATTATTATTATTATTATTATTATTATTATTATTCCAGATAAGAAAACATTCAGTGTGAAAGATTTTTTCCCGAAAGAGTAGCTTCCCTTGGAAGCTTTTAAAATTATTAGCAAATCCGCATGCATTAAAAGATTGAAAGTTTTGGGAGCTATTTACATTCAATAATTTTATATAGAGATTAATACAACATTACCAGAATAAAATTAATCATAATTTTATAACACTTTGGTTAATAATTAATAATCGAACAATACCGTGATAATTAAATTTATTTTAAAAAATCCTATTTAAAAAAATTAAATTAAATACTTTGCACAGTTTAAAAAAATGTGAAACAAAAATAAAAATGCGAAAGACTCCCGGGCAGCGCCAGGTAAGTATAGCTAGTATATCTGAATAAATAAATACGAAAGTTTTCATTTGTCACACCTATATTACCATCAAAATGGCTGTTATTTAAATGATAATAATAATACAACAGTCTTGAAATACTGTATACATAATAGATAGCAAAGACTCACAGCTATTTGTTTGTATAAGTATTTTTGTTTAACAATTTATAATAAATTAATGTTTGGTGTTATTCATTTGTAATTTTATTGTACTATTTTCCTGTATATATGCAATAGTTGTATCATTGATTCATATAATCATGATACAAATCAGTCCGACAGTGGCTTTGTTGTTGTCGGACTGCTGTTCTGTTCAGTCCTAGGAAGTTCACCATCCCAGGCTTTACCTTCTCTTTGAGAAGGGGTTGGTTTATTTTCGATCGCCCAGGCGCCCCTTCCGGGGAATGCCGACGGGGCAGCTTAGGCATTTTTGTAGGCCAGAGTGTGCTTATCCTAGTGTGCTGGCTTCTCAAAACCACACCTGATCTTGTGCCTAACCTCCTGGCAAGGAGGTAAATAATATGCAATAGTTTCATCGAGATTAACAGTAATTAATTAAAGTGATTTAATAAAAAAAAAAGGATAAAGAAAGAAAGATATACTGACGAGGCATAAGAGCTCATCAAGAGGGTAGGTGACTGATCTCTTCCCCCTTCCTCTCTCTCTGGTTGCCATTAGCACCGAAATCTTTTGTTTTTATTCAAATCAATTTTCAGATGAATCAAAGTAGAATAAATAGTGGTAGTTGTTGTTACCCAACGGGTGTCGGGTATGTTTAGTACATAAATAAATGAATGCATGATGAATACACATCTTTCCTTGTTTCTGGGGTTAGTATGAAATGTTCAGGGTTATGAAATGGACAACATTATAAATAGTAGGAATCCTTCCGTCTTGAGAGGAGAAGGAGGAGGAGATGCCCTACCCCCCCTATAGCTCTCTTACACAGTAATCTAAAATTAAAAGTATATCTGTGTTGTCTCTGTAATTGTTCACTGCAAACTAATAAATCCTCCATTTGAAATAAGCCTCTGCGTTTGTGTGAATTTAATGAGACGACGACGTGCAGACATAACGTGTGATGTAACAGAACTATACACGCTTCAGACGACACAACATGTAACAATGTTTCCGGGGTAAGTATGAAATTTTCGAAAGTTATGAAATGGACAACATTAATAGATAGGAGGAATCCTTCTGCGTTGAGAAGGAGCAGGAGATAGCTGCAGCAGGAGAAAGAGCGGAATAAGAAAAGCAAGTAGCATACAAACATGAATAAATAAATAAAGCAGCGGCAGTACACATGCATACACATATTTACGGCGTTGATAACCGCTAGATAGATAGCATCATGGAAATAGTGCATATAAATACATGTATAAAAATCACGAGAAGCTAAGTGAGTGAGCATTTACAAAATCTATATCAATAATTCCTGTAAATATAAGATTTTAAGTTCGGGTTTTATTATTTACATTCCTTGGTAGAATATTATTCCAAAAGGTGACACAGTGTTTCCATCTTTCCGCTTTCATCTAACATATAAAGTTATGGTGTTTGTATTTAGAAATGCACAGGTGAAATATGACAGTTCAAAAGAAATTGACAGGAAAACTCTTACACTAAAAATTACGGAAAATTATCGAGTAGAATTTTAATTAAGAATATAAATCAGTTTTATTGTATATTTCCGATTCTCCATTCGTACGAACACATTTTACGTCTTTAAAAGGGAGAACAGGGAAGGTAAGTCATTAAATGCCTTCGTGCCAATGGAGAATCAGAAATATACGCTAAAACTGATTTATATTTTAAACTAAAATTCTACTCGATAATTTTCCGTAATTTTTAGTTTAAGTATATCAAAGAGTTTTCCTGTTAATTTCTTTTCAACTGCCATACTTCACCTGTGTATTTCTAACTACACGCACCAAAGTTATTTTGTCGGATTTTAAAAGTCAGATCTAAATAGCAATGCATCTGGCAAATCTATATGCGGTTCAGATTACACTTTTTTTTCTTCCGTTATGTTTCTGCCCCAATAATACTTTGGTTCACTTGTAAATTCTTCCTGATAATACCTAGACTAGTTAGTTAACATTTTCTGTTTATTACCAAACCAGCCCCAGCCGCTTAAAAACAAAAATTGATGAAAAGATATTTCAAACATTTTTTTGTATTTTTTTCTTCTTATTCTACTTTGTTTTCTCAACGCAACCACTCACCTTCTTCTAAATTAATAAATGCAAAAGTTTTTCCATTTTACCTCGATTAGTTGTTTCGGTTTTTACAGTAAGACTTACCTTGCACGTGACAACAGTGGGAAATAAATTGCTATCGATAAAATTAAATTACTACTCACACGGGCAACGCCGGGTACGGACAACTAGTATACCATAAGTATTCAATTATGATGATATATAAACGAGAGAAAACTTTCCATGTCACATTTTTTTTTAAATCCAAAAAGTAAGATTCCATTTTTCATGCGTGAAAGAGAAATGAACTTTTTTTCTTGATTTACAATTAATTTCCGTTTTTCATTTTTGTTGGGCACCATAGAATATTTATGCTTGGAATATAATCATTTTCATAGTAAACAAATACGTAATGACCATGGTTATCCCTATTAGAGGCCAGGCGATCATGCAACTGGGGTCTTTTACTGGAGATGTAAATTTTCTCTGTGAGTTTATTTTGATGTTTTTATAGAAAAAAACCTTAAAAATGATTTACAGATTTTAAAAATTTACTTTTGACCCCCCCCCCTCCTCCCCTCTCCAAACAAGGCATATGGCCACTGAAGCATAAGGGACTACTGTGATAGGGGCCAGATTTATAAGGGGACAACAACCGGGGTAGAGAATTGCGCAGCAAGATGCTTACTGACATTACATTTAAATTAGTGCATGCTGATACAGTCAGGGATACAGGGAGCAGGGAGGGAATTCCAAAGGCGAGTGGTTCGAGGAAAGAAGCTATTAGAGTAGAAAATCTTCCTGCATCTAGTGACCTCTACAGTGAAGGGGGAAAGGATTTTATTAGTAGTCAGGTGGGTCGGAGGTATTTACGTTGAGGGTGTACAAGTGTAGTAAGTTCGTCGGAGCACGTTCCGTGGAAGTACTTATATGGAAAAAGAAATAAAGGATTTCTGCTTCAATTTTGACTTTTTACAGTATACGCACAAAGTATATATATATATATATATATATATATATATAGACTTTTTACAGTATATGCACAAAGTATATATATATATATATATATATATATCAGGGCCGGCGGGACAGTTATGAAAGTGGGGGGGGGGCTTCTCCTAAAAAGTGGGGGGGGCAGTTAAACACATGCATATCAACTTAATTATTGATGATCATAAAGTGGAGGGGCCCACATCAAAAAGTGAGGGGGCTTCAGCCGCCCCCCCCCCGTCCATGTATATATATATATATATATATATATATATATATATATATATATATATATATATCCAAATGCAATTTATGATATTATACAGAATCGCAGCTGAAATACATTTGATGGATTAGAATACTTTTAGAATGAAATTTCTAGGATCAATGACAATGAAAATGCTCTCAGCTGACTGATTGAAAAACTAGCCTCCAGTCAGAGGCCATAAATGTTAGATCTCTCAGCCTGTTATAACATAAACATGGTTTATCTTTCTACATTAGAGATTCAAACAAATACATGGTAACTGAATCGATTAGTGCTCTGGTCATGAAATGAGTGTCCATTTTACAAAAAAAATGTGTATAGCAAGATGAAATGAGCATACAAATATATATATATTTTTTAACCTATTTTTCGATAATCGTTTAAAAATTTTTTTTTTAAGCACATTCGATTTGTAAAATGGACACTGACTTCATGGCTGGACTGTAGTAGTAGTAGTAGTATAAGTGGTTAATCAGAACCATAATTTAGCAGCAGAGGGGGTTGAGTGTGTTTTCGTGTAATGGTGATGAGTGTGTTTTCGTTTGGTGTGTAGAACATTAGTGTGAGATAAAGGGGTCATTTTCCTGTCGTGAAAAGAATTATCTATTATTTTCTGTATAGTGCAATTAGAAACTGAGCCTCACATTAACTAGGTATCCCAAACTAAAATTGCATTTAGTAACTATCCCAAACCAAAATTGCATTTAGTAACTATCCCAAACCAAAATTGTATTTAGTAACTATCCCAAACCAAAATTTTGTTTTCATTATATCTAAAACCTTTTAATGTGGGCACATAGATCTTTGCAAAACAAACAATAATACCAAAATTATTTTGGTGGCACAATTAAAAACGGAATTAGAACTGTTCCAAATTTGTTTGAAATCAGAAAATTTTGCCGTCTTGTGTGCTATTGTTCCCGAAGTCAATTTTCAGTGTATAACTAAAAATGCAGGTTTTGAATAAGTAAAAAATTCTTACAAATGTGATGTCATCTTGTGGTAAGTGAAAATTAATCATAATGGAAACAATAATTATTAGATCAAGACAACTTAAACATTGGACAAAATCCCATTACCCCCTAAAAAAAAAAAAACGTACAAAAATCATACTTTGTAACTTTGACTGTCTGTATAAGATTCATTTCAACAATTAACACATTGAATTTTCTTAATATGATTCATAGCATAGTTGAGAGGTTTCCAGTGTGATTAGAACTTGAGCCTCGCATTAACAATCTGATGGTTAATTTAACTGAGCAGCATTAACATAAATAACTGAATCGATTCTTTGAATTTTAAAATGATTAAAATATTTATTATGTACACTTGAATGTTGTCTGATAGTAAATTTGACTTTTAGAACATTTTTTTTTAACATGTAATACATTTTTTTCAGGCAGTGTTTGGCTGTTTTATGGCATATCAACCCTATTCACATTATTTAATGTCTATCATGTGTTGTGAGCACAATGTATGGAAGTTAAACCTGGTCATTGAAGGTTGAGGATATGTGTTGCATGGAGAGAAATAATATGAGAATAATATGATGGATGTATAATATGAGTCTTAAAGACAAGATTAGATCTGATGAGCTCAGAGGAAGATTAAATCTGGACAGTAGAGAGAAATGTGTGCAAAACAGGAGACTTTGTTGGTTTGGTCACATTGAAAGAATGGCTGAGAGTTCTTCGGTTAGTAGATGTAGAACAGTTGAGGTATCAGTGTCAGTTGGCAGGGGAAGACCAAAGAAAACATGAGACGAAATGATAATTGTTCTAATTAGTAGTAATTTGCAAGTAACTTATCAAGTGACCCATCTCTTACTAACCTTCTATCACTTTCAACCTCTCTCATGGTGTGTTTAGTTTGATCCCCACCCTGCTCCTATTCTATACGTCGTATATGACTCGCTTTCGCCTGCCTGCCTCTCTCTCCCTCTCTCCCCCCCCCTCTCTCTCTCTCTAATAACAGCTGAAGGTAAGAAAGAAAGGAAAAAAAGAAAGAATAAAAAGATTGGAATTCTTCATTATAAACAAAAGGGAATATCACCACAAACAGTAATACTATTTAACCTATAGTTGGAACGGAAGATATATATATATATATGAGTAAAAAGAGGTTGATTGTAGATTTTCTGTATTTATTTTTTAATATTTAACTGGTTTTTGCTAACCCACTTTTTCCTGATTCAAACAATTTAACTGCAACTCAATGGATGACCCAACAGATGACATTATTTTTTAGTGGTTGATAAACTTCAATTCATTTTTTAGTGGTTGATAAACTTCAATTCAACAAGACAATGAAACGAGAAGAAAATAAAAGAGGTAAAGAGTAAAGAAGAAACTGAATAATTTGCATTTCAACAAATTGAAATAACTCCTAGTTGATAGTAAAATGACCCACCTCATCCATCCGTGTCTGCAAGCCTTACTGCTGCCATGGCAACAATCATCTGGATAAAGATGGTAGCAACCTTTGCGGCTGGCACTCGTTGCGCTCCACTCAAACGAATGACAATGGTGGATAAAACAAACGAAACGCTGGACCCTCTGCACTTTTTTCCACTGGTGACATACCTGTTGGGCCCGGCACCCAGTTGAGGTAATAACAGACTTGAAAATTTGTTCAGCTGCCTCCCGATCCGTACGGTCAAGTCTCTCCAATGCGATCTTATAGATTATTCTAGTCCGTCTCGCAAACAAGCGTATTCGGCAGACAAGATTTATTGACCGATACCGTTTGGTCGCTGTGCTATTCTTACAGAATATATTCCAGAAAATATGAGCTATTTTGCCGTCATGGTGAGTAGTGTTGTGATAGTTTTTGGCAAATTTTGTCTTTCGTGTTCTCCTGGAGGTTTGGAAGGTAGGATTGCGTTTTGGGTGCCTTTGGCTACGTCTCTGCTTGTTTTGATTAGATTTCGGACGTTTCTGATACATTTTTCTTTTAGCAAAATTTAAAAAATTTAAAACGATGTTCAAAAATATGATTTAACCGATATGATCAACTGTTTAAATAAAACGTATCAATTCTTTTTAATTAAAACATTTAAAAAAAATTCATATTGCTTCTCACAGATCAAAATCTAAGATCAAATCAAAAATTTTGAGTTTCCCTTATTTTCATATAGACGATATTGAATTTGAGTTCCACAGTTTTATAATTTATTTGTTTGTCACACGTTGATGTGTGTTTGCGTGATTTGTCAGGAAGAAAAATATGTCAATTGAGAAAAAGCATTTTGAATCACTATTTTGAGTTACTAAAGAAAATGTTACTAAAAATTAGTTTAAAAAGTTCAATTTAAAAAAAAATGAATATATCAAAGTTATGTATTTTCTTACATTTCCTTTTAATTGCATTGAAAAGTAATGTTGACATTTAAGCGATTGACAAAATATATTTACTGCTTTAAAACGATTATAATATTTTGTTTCAAGAAGTTCGCTTTTTTAAGGAAAAGTAAATATTTTAAAATATTTTTTTAAAACAATAAAATGCAAAAAAGGACTGTACAAGCATATAAATTTCAAGTCTATTTTCTTTATCTGATGAAATTCCCGGTTGTTTATGCCAATTAGTTAAAAAATCTACAGAAAGGGTTTTTTTGAAAGAGAAAAGTTTTGAGAAATTTTGTCGATAAATTTTTAAGATTCTTTTTTTTTGCTATAAGATTCAAGAAAAAAAAAATTAAAATTAAACAAATCCCCAAAAGATGAAATTAAAATCCAAATGAAAAATTTCAGAAAATTGTGGAATCATGTTCAACGTAAATTCTCAAGACGATTCCAACCCAAAACGCAAACTATTTATCCAAAGGAATTGGACACTTTCAAACTATTTTTTCATCGTTAGGTCACATTCTGTAGTTCACCATCATTATTGTCTGTTCATGATAAAATTAGTCTTTCTTCATTTCTTAGTTGGACTTTTGGTAACTTTTTGATTTTACCAAAAACTCCATTGCTCCATTCCTTGAATTAAACGATCCAGTTATATTTTGTATAAAAAAAGAAAAGTTTTCATCAAGTCGAATGCAGAAATAAATGAAGTCGATTCAGAGCAGATGTCGATCGACGTGCCATATCGTATGCTTTTGATTTGAATAAACAGGAATGAAGAGAAGAAAAAATATAAGAGAGAGAGAAAGTAATAAAAAAGTAAATAAATAAAATGATGGGGGCATCTTAAGTCCGAGAGATAATCCCAAATTGTGACACTTAAAATCTACTAGGTTGAGATTATCAACTGTGGATTAAAAAGGATTTGCGAAGATGCATGTTTATAAGAGTTAGCCAGTAAATGGATGTAAAGATTAGCAGTAAAAGAAATCATAATCACGAGTGCATTTTATTCTATTGGCATCTTTGATACTTGAAAAGGTTTATCTATATTATTAAGCTCTGTTCAAGTTGAGCACTTTGAGAGAAATATAAAAAGATTCAAAATTTAGCAACGTTACAAGTTCTCTCCCTTGAGTAGATCGAACGCTGTCTCTTACTATGTTTACAAAATGAAAATATAGGACTTATTTCGCTTGTATTTAAGTGTAGCTGTCATGATGACTGCTTAGTGGTAAGAAGCTTGGATTTGAATTGTTCAGGTCCAGGGTTCGAATCGTTCGAATAACGGTACAGTTACATCATCTGCACTAATGATTGTTGGAAACATGAAACATGTATGTCTGTGGATATTAAAAATACTTATTTATTAAAAATAATTTATATATATATATATATATATATATATATATAGTAAGCTATGAAAATATATTTATGGCAATTAAGCTACACAGAGGCTCCGGTGTTTCATCCCTGGGGGGAATCTTCAGGCTAAAATGCGGAAGCCTCTGTGTGCAATGTTCTTTTCAAAAGTTGAACTCTTTACATCAGCTGCCTTTAAGTATGATTAATCTCTCACTGATTTACCGAGTTATTGGTGACGACCGTGTGGGCAAAGACGTTGAAATATAACTTGGGTTCCGAGGTTCGAGTCCGGCGACCGGTGTGAATAATTCTTCTCTGCACTGACAATTCCCGTAAGGATGAAACATATACGTATGTAGATAAAAACAAATATTTATAATTAATTGTATATATATATATATGAGAGAGAGAGATTAATTCCCCGAACAGAACAGTTTTGCACCACTACTACAAAACCTTATGTCTAGAATCCTTATGCCAATTTTGATCAAAATCCATTACATGATTTTGATTCTAGAAAATGTCTCAAATTTAAGGGGACTTCAGAAGAAATTGAAATTCAGGAAATCTTGCTTAATTGGTATCTATGGTTGTAGATCAAAATTAATGTAAATTTGAAATATTAAAATTTTCAAAAAGGAGGTTGTAACGATATTATGCCCCCTAAAACCTTTTAAGATACAGAAGCTGAAATTTGATGTCTAATATCTATTGTTAAAATTTCACAAAAATTAGAGGTAGCTGAATTTTCACAAAGGACTTCCACTCGGTTTGCTCTGGTGCCCCCACAACGCAAATTCACTAGACCAACCCGACAATCTGCCAAATCCCATCCATTCACTGTGGAGATCCCCAGATGTCGAAGAGCTTTCTACTCCAAAAGCTTCTTTCCTTGTGCTGCTGGACACTGGAATTCCCTCTCTGCTCCCTGTTTTCCTGACGTTACTGACATGCAGAAATTTAAAACTAATGTAAACAGACATCTCTGCTGCACAGCTCCCAATTTAGGCCCCCCCCCCCTAACTCTCACCCTTTTTCTCAGTAGCCCCTTACGTCTACAGTGGCGGCCTGCCTTGTTTGGGGTGAACTATGTTAAAAAAAATAAAATAAAATAAATATAGCCCACATTACTTACCCTTATGCCAAGCAACTGTATCCCAAAATTCATAATGATCGGTTAATTAGTTTAGGAATGAATCCTGTACATACATATACATAAACATATACACATACCTAACTTATATATATATATATATATATATAACAATATTAAGTATTTAAAAGGGACTTAATATTTTATTGCAGTTTCATGGTAAATAAAAAAGAATATCACTTAGAACCAAGTGTACTCAACGTCTTTATCCGTTGTGCCACGGGTCCATGGATTAAATAACAACCGAGATGAGAAAAGTAGTATGAAACAATCCAAATTATATATATATATATAACAATTCCAGAGAGCCCAGATTACAGTGCTACAAAGAAAAAATAATAGAATGAAGACAAACTAATTCTTAACACATGAATATTTTTAATATCCATATGTGTGGCGTTTCTTACACTTGTCAGCATGGATGACGTAACTGTAATGCCGGTTGAATGATTCGAACCCCGGATCCACGTATTATGAAACCCGGCTTCTTATCGTTAGGCTGTCATGACGATCATGCTTTGAAATGCGAGAGAAATACATGTTGTATTTGAAATGTAAAGACAAGTAATGAGATTCAGACAGTGCTCCAATCTCGTAAAGGGAGAGAACCTTGCGACGTGGCTAAATTTAAATCTTCAATTTAATCTCTATCAAAGTGCTCAACTCATCAGAGCTAAATAATTATATATATATATATATATATATATATATATATGTCAATGTCTGTGTGTGTTCCCTATAGAAAGAAAAGTTACAGAATCTACATAAAAACTAAAAATGTATTCATATGTAAAGTTTTCCAGGGAAGACAATGGAAGTGGTTCCAAATCTTTATATGCCTCTCTGCGTGCCAAATCTCTACATGGCTCTCTAAGGGAACTATGGCGGCAGAACCCTTTTAAAACTTAAAATATGTATATCAGATTTTCATGAAATTCAAACCATATGTATAAGACACTAATTCAGAGAGTTTTTCAAAATTTCAGTTTCTTCCGAATATATTATGGGGCAAAATTTAACAATAAAAAAAAAAAAATGAATAAATTATATGGTGTTATGAGCATAGTGAAAAAGGACATAATGTTCCTCATTCAATTCCGAGCAACATCGGGTCTTCCTGCTGATTTTTTAAAAGACAAAAGTATATGCAATTGCATTTAATCAACTAGTTATGTAGCAAAGTAACTGGTTATTATATGCTAATTTATATTAGATTCCTCGAATTGAAAAGGTGATCATAATCATATTCATTTTAACGTCCATTTCATATGCTGGCATGCGTTGGAGGACTTTTACAAATTGTCTTCAAAACCAACCCATCCCTGGCAAGGTCTTTATTTATCCCTCTTCCACTCAATTCCATCCTTATCACTTCTTCACATGTTTTCTTTGGCCTTTCCCTGTGAACTGAACCTGCTACCTCAACTGTTCTACATCTATTAACCCAAGAATTCTCATCCATTCTTTCAATGTTGCCATACTAACAAAGTCGTCTGTTCTGCACACATCTCCCTATGCTGTCTCTAGATTTAATCTTCCTCTGAGGTCATCAGATCTAAGCTTGTATTTAACACTCATATTACACATCCATGATATCATTCTCATATCATTTCTCTCTATGCAACTCATGTCCTCAACACTCACTGGCCAGGTTTCACTTCCATACATCACACTGCATCTACATGCTTGATAGACTCTTCCTTTGGTCGATGGTGGTAACGCTCTGCTGGTTAGTAATGACAGAAGTTCCTTGAACTTACTTCATACCTTTAATTAATCAACTGCAATCAATAGGAAAGGTCAAGATTTATAATGACACCAATTCTGAATATGTCAGATCAATTTTTGGCATTCGCGTGCACAAGCATCGATAATCCCGAGAAGCAAAACGTCAAAGATTTAAAAAGCTTAAGTGATAAATCCATCAAATTGAGGATGACTTCATAAAAGTGACATCTACTCAACTGTAAGACACAAATCGGTAAATAAACGAACTGAAAGAAGTTAAGAAACAATAAAACAATAAGTAAAACAATCCTGAAGGAAACATTTCAATTAAATTTGTATTTTCGTTTTGCCAATTTTTCGAATTATTAATTTTTTGGACTAGCAATAATGTATGACGAACTTACATATGCTACACTACCTCCAAAAGTAGGAGGTCATGCCTGGGAGAATGGTATTATGACGAATGAACATATATCTCACTACACCCACCCTCAAAGGAGTTGGTTATGCCTGAGAAGATGTTCTCATGACAACAGAACAAATACTATACTACCCCCCCCCCTCCAAAAATGGAGGTCTGGGAGGATAGTATTCTGACCACAGAACAGATACTACACTACCCCCATGAATACAGCATTGAAAGATAGTACATTAGTCTGAAATAGTATTTACTATACTACACTTAAAGATAGTAATAGTATACTTTCGGCTTGAGACAGGCAGATACCAAATCACCATTAGTGATAGATTATTTGTTAATTATCACACTTTGGGTATCTTCTCAATTCAACCCTTAAAAAAGTGACAGAACATTTTCACTATCAGTATAATATAAGTTATAATATATATTCTTTCTCTAAATGAATAAATGCAAACGTTTTTTTTTTCATTTATCACACATTATCAAAACAGTCCACTGTTATTTAATTCAAATATAAATTTAAGTACTGTATATATAGTAGACAGCAAAGTCCAAAACAACTAATTCAGGAATGTGAGTGGCCAATGGCAAAAAAATTTGAAATCTAGATTAATTTCTCAACCTGGAGGGACACACCTCCCACCCACAAATTCCCCAACCTAGAAGGCAGGGGGTTCACCACTAATCGCCTAAAAAAAAAAAAAAGATGTAGAATCTCATTGGGGGGGGGGGGGGGGGACGAAGGGTGCTTCTATGTCACAGTATTGACTGATACGTTTTAAAGGAGACAGAAAGTTATTCATTGATGAAACAAAAGTTTTCTACCCCTACCCCTACACATGAATCGTTTGAAGTATGGCAAAATTAAGATTTTCAGAAAGAGAAGAGAAGGGGAGACGAAGCGAGGCAAAACAAAACGCAATGGAGAGAGGAAGAGAGAAAAAACAAGAAAAGAGAAAAAAGATAAAGTGAGAGAAAGAAAGATAAATAAAATCGAGCTAAATGGGGAAAAATAAGGACGCCAAGTTCTAGCGATTTGGTCTTTTATTATTTCAAAAAAAGCGGAATTCCACCTTTTCTGAATTACAAAAAAGCAGAATTCTGCTTAAAAAAAAAAAACAGAACTTCCATCGCTGTCTAATTTGCATAACTATTTTTTTAACAGTTTATAATGAATTAATGATTGGTGCTATTTATTGAATTTGGAAATCTGTGTGAAATTTTCGAAACGAAACCCTTTATTTAATCCACAAAGATAGCTTGTTCTCATTCCATCAACCATAAATTTATTTTCACAAACATTTTCTAGGGCCATATTCGGATTCCATATAATCATTACAACTGAAAGTTATGACTAAATCCATTTTATTTCTTATTTAAAATAATACTAAAAGTCAGATACTTTGGGCTGAGCTTGCTCGAATGCCGAGGGAAATCAAAGATTGCTCAAAACAACGAGCCAAGATTGCCTGAAATGACGGGCAGAGATTGCCTGAATGCTGACGGCAATAGAAAATCAGCAGCAACTGTCATGCCAAATTGTGCTGGCGGGCATAAACAGTAAAACCTGTCCCTTTTCTAGATTTAGTATAACGTCTAGGAAATTAACCTCTCTTATATTGGAGGTTAGTTCAACATTCAGTATTATATTTTGTTTATTTCCCCCTCTCTATTTTTTTCTAATTCTATCACATTTAGATTTCGTAGTGCCCCTAACAATTAGTAACCCATCATCTCTGTATAGACCTATATACTCTTTCAGAGAGGGTGCAGTGGGATGGATTTTTTGTCTGTTGTTTGAATTAGCATCATCTGTGAAATAGTATCGACAGTGTTCTTTGGGTATCTGTGTTCTCATCTAAAATGCTTCTTTTTTGGGGAGATGTGTCTAACTTTGGTGTTGCAAGGACAATATCAAGCATTACCTCCTTCTTTCAAAAAGGGTGGATTTATTGGCAGTTACCTGAGGCATCCTCATTTATAAGTGGTTTAGCCACGGCGAAGAAAGCTGTCACTTTTTTTACACCAATCATACCGGTCAAGGATATGCCCACAACAATTAGTCTGACAGGGACTGGGCCATTGTGACAGCAGTGGACCTTTTTCTGTCGGGCTGTGATATTTGTTCTGTTCAGCTCCAGAAGTTCCACTCTCCCAGGCCTTGATTTCTCGCTTTAGGTAGGAGCTAGTTTATATCTAACTGCATGAGACGCAAAATAAGTTTTCTTAAAAAAAACAAGAAAAATAATCCGCTCTCTCTTTCTCCTATATCTGTAAATATAGCATTTGTGGGCCCGTAGATTAATTCCTATTTTAGTCAGAAAAAATATTAACAAGGTAATATTTTTTTGTGTCTATTAAAAGCGAAAGAAATTCTTTTCAATTATTATTCTCTTTGCTCATAAAAATTAAATTTGCATACGTGATTATTCGTTTTTCTTTATTATTATCAGTTATTATTAAGATTAAGCCCCTCTTTCTTTGCTAAAATAAATTTGCATATGTGATTATTGAAGCCAGTCAGACAGATGTAGATTCACCTTTATTATATAGATGTACACTTCTGCAGTGGATTATGACTGTGCTTCGGTGAACGATAACACTAGAATCTCGACATGGTCCATAAGAATATGAAAAAGAAGAACACATGTTCAAAAACAATGACATTTGCGTCGCAGGTATAGTTGCACACAGGTGTATCATTATACAGATGTCATTATTCATTTTAAAGTGTTTTTATGATGCCAAAAGGCAAAACATGTGTACCATTTGAATACATGTTATAATTTGTATTGTGTGTGCTGGCGAAATCCAACACTGCTCCCAACCCATATTTAGTGAAAATTGTGTGACCAACCGAATATCACAACTTTAAAACCATTCATCAAGGTCAAGAAACACAGAACGAATTAAATGCCAGCCGTTTTATGCCAGTCAACAGTGAAGGCAAAAAGTAATTTAATCCAGATTTTGAAGGCCGGTCTTAAGTTTGACACTTAACAATAGAAAGCAATGTCGACATGCAAGCAACAAGATTTAGTCAAATTGAGAAAAAACAAAAAAAAACAATTATTTTAGTGGGGAATTAGTTTTTTTATATAAATTTAACAAAATGATCCCCCATTTCCGGGCCATTTTAACTTTTTAAGGCAATTAACTAAATTTTTCATCACTAACCCTAAGTCCGAGTGGTAAGGTCATAAAACTATATGTAATCACCTAGGAAAGTAGAATTCCCTAAAAACAAACAGAAAAAAAAACACAGGATTTATCTCTTCATATATTAAAAAAATGTTCAACTGCCCTAAAACGCTAGAAGGACTTGAAAATAAGGATCATTTTACATTAAATTTAAATGCGAAAATGATTCCCCACTCTAAATTTTAAAATGATTGTTTTTTTTTGTTGTTGTTTTCTTCATTCCACAAAGTTATTCAGTGTGTTCACATGTGATCGCCTAAAAAAAAAGAAAGAAAGTAGAATCTCATTTCTTTTTTTTTTAGTGGGGGGGGGAAAGAGGAGTTAGCAGACGGTGTTAATCTACAATAATAACCTAATTTTCTTTAGGGCATTGTTATATATATTTTAATATTCATTAAATACTTCTTCATAGGATGTGTTATTATTTATCCTACTTTTTACAAATTTGGGAATATGCTTAATTATAATGGTGGGTGTACATATATAGGATTAGCCGTGACATTATACTAGTCTCAGTGGTCACCTATAGTAGAAACAACACAAAACAAGTCATAGGGATGACTTAGTTGTGCTCAGGGGCTAGTGACCCAAACACTATCTGTTGATCGTTGTCCAGTCTTGTCAGACCCAATGACAACCTTCTTTGTCTCACGTCGAGATAGTTCTCATCAGGCTCTGTCACCATTCTCTCCTCAACAGCCAGTCACCTCTGAATATATCTACTTTCCACCGGACATCAGATATGTCCTGTTTTCCCTCAAGTTACTTCCACCGGAAACTGGAGATGTTTGTTTTCTTTCTCATTCTTCCAAATTTTCCATCTTGATCTCTGACTGTTAATAGCTAATTATCCATGGCATTGCTTTGTCTTTGAAGTTCAATGGATCAGTCGGTTTTTCATTGTCATTCATTTTCTAGCTAATCTCTCCCAGTGGTTCTGGCTGTGGCTGAGTGGAGACACTATACTATCACATAGCATTATGCTTTATATATGGTTTATAAAGTCCTCTTTCTTGATTTAATGTAACGTCTAGGAAATTAACCTATCTAATATTGGAAGTTAGTTCAACATTCAATTCTATATGTTTATTTTTATCTTTATTTGTTTTCTAATTCTATCACATTTAGATTTTGTAGTGTCTCTAACTATTAGTAATCCATCATCTCTGTATAGACCTATATCATCTTTCAGAGAGGGTGGGATGAGATGGATTGTTGGCCTGTCGTATGAGGCACCCTCATCTGTGAGATAGTATCGACAGTGTTGTATGAGCATTTGTGTTCTCATCTAAAATGCTCCATTTTCGGGAAGTGCATCAAACCTTGACATTGCAGGAATGCAAGTAAATAGGGACAATGTCAAGCGCTACCTCCTCCTTTCGAAAAGGGGTACATTTATTGGCAGTCACCAGAGGCACTCTTATTTATAAGTGCTTTAGCCACGGCGAAGAAAGCCATTACCTTTTTTACACCAACTGTACCAATCAAGGATACGTCCACGATAATCAGTCAGACAGAGAATGGGCCATTGTGACGGTGGTGGCCTTTTTTCTATCGGGCTGTGGTATTTGTTTTGTTCAGCTCTAGGAGGTCCACCCTCCCAGGCCTTGCATTCTCGCTTTGAGAAGGAGTTAGTTTATAGCTAACTGCCTGAAGCGCTCTCACCAAGGAATGCCAAATGGGTTGCTCAGGCAATTTTTAACGGTCCCAGAATGCTCCAAATCTTGTACGCTGGCCTAGTCTTTCCACCTTCTGACCTTGTACCACATCTTCCCGCGATGGGAAGGAAGAGAGACAGAATAGTCACCTTTCCCCCCTCCCCACTCTCTTTGACCTCTTCTTACTGCCTCATCGGTATATCTTTCTTTTTTTCTGGCTAGTTAAGATATATTAGTTTTCATTTAAATTACCTCACTTGAAAATTAATAAACATAATATTTAGAAAGGATTTGGCAATTTATCCTTTTTTTATTAAATCATTTTCATTAATTACTATTAATATCGACAAAACTACTACACAATAATATAACAATAGAATTACAAATAAATAACACCAACCATTAATTTATTATAAACGGTTTAAAATAAATAGTTATGCAGATTAGGCATACAAAGAGATGTGTTTGGGTCTTTACTATATACTATATATACAGTATTAAAAAAAACACTATATCGTATTATTGATTTAAATAATAGTAAGCCGTTTTGATGATAATATAGGTGTGATAAATAAAAAAAAACTTTTGCATTTATTCATTGAAAAGAAAACTTTTGTGACATGACTATGGCATTGTGCTCCAGTGACAGACAACACTAGAATCTCTAAGGGGTTACTGTGATAGGGGGCAATCTGAGTGGGAAGTTGGGCAGCAAGATGCTTGTTCACATTACATTTAAATATCTGCATGTTGGTACGGTTGGGGAAACAGGAAGGGAATTTCAAAACCAACCAGTCCAAAGAAGAAAATTATAAGAGTAGTGAATCTTTCGTCATCTGAGGACCTCTACAGTGAAGGGGTAACATTTTGATGCAAGTTGGGTAGGTCGGTGGTATTTTTGTTAAGGGTGTATATATGCAGTAAGTTCATCAGAGCAGTACGGAATAGGCCATGCGTGAGCAAAATCCAACACTGCTCCCAACCCATATTTAGTGGAAATTCTGTCATCACCCACATATCACAACTTTAGAACCATCATCAAGGCCAAGAAAAAGAGTGAATTAATTGCAATATATTAAAAAACTGTGTGTCATACGATTTATGCCAGAGTTAACATTGAAGATTATCAAAAAGTCATTTAATCCAGATTTTCAAGGCCAGTCTTAAGTTTGACACTTGACAATCTAAAGCAGTGTCGACATGCAAGTAACAAGATTTAGTCAAATTGAGAGAAAGTTAAGCAGGATATTTTACAACTGCAGAATAGAATAGATAAGATTTTAAAATACCAGACAGATTAAGGTTAATCCGTGATCCTATTTATAGGCACACATCGATAAATACAAAGTGAACGACATTACAAATAGTGTCATGTATATCTTTATAAATAAATAGAAATGTCTCTGAGTGTGTTCTCTATAGAAAGAAAGGTTAGAGAATCTATATAAAATCTAAAAGTGTATTCTTATGTAAAATTTACTGGGGAAGATAATGGAAGTGGTCCCAAATCTCTAAGCTAAGGGAGCTATGGGAACCGAACCTCCTTTAAAACTACAAATATATCCTATTTTGATGAAATTTATATCACATGTATAACATTCTCCGGGGAAGACAATGGAAGTGGTCCTTGATCTCTATGTTACCCTCTATGTGTCGAATAGTCATGTGCCCCTACCTCTAAGTGCCCCATGGAGACAGAACTCCCTGAACCCTTAAATGGTTTATTTTTTCTATTGGTTTGAAAAAAATGTTATCATCGAAGATACTGATTGCCTATTTAGTGGGTGTGCTGATGCAACATCATACTAATACCTATTCACACTTGCCAACAGGCTCGTTGCAGATGTGAAACAAGTTGCAGTTTGACACATATTCATTAAATATTATATTAAATAAGCATTGTGTTGGAATGTCATATTTGAAACAAAAAGCATTTAAGGGTTTAAACTTAAAATACGTATATACGATTTTTCTTGTAAGTGTTATTTTAAAAGCCGACTTAACAAATATCTGAATTGTTTAGTTAGGAAATAATCAGACTGAAAACATTGAGTGTGCGGTTTCGATTCTACCCCCCAATTTTTTAAAATAAAATTATATGAAATTAATTTTTTTGAATATAATAAAATGTAAGTAAAGACTTTTGGTATATATAGTATGTAACGCCTCCCTGTCTGTCTGTCCGTTTTCCTTTCTCTCTCGCTCTCTATATATTTAGATCTATCAATATATATATATATATATATATATATAATGAAGGAAAAAACCTCTCTTTGTGTCAATGTCTATCCCTAAAAACGAAGACATACTAGGGAGTGTACCTTAAATATAAGTGTATTCACATGTACAATTTGCATGTGAACATAATGGAAGTAGTTCTGCATCTCCAGCGAACATGTTACACAATGACATTAATCTATTTATAAACGTTAGTTTAATAGTATTAACATATATCTGAATAGCTCAGTGGGTAAGATATCTAGCTGACAACATCAAGGTTGCTGTTAAATTAAACTCTCCTTAATATGATGTTGCATATGATGGTAGTCTACACTAACCCGGGCAACGCCGGGTACCCCTGCTGATTAAAATAATAATAAAAGATTACAAAAATGTTTTGCAATTTGTTTTCTTTGTACACATTAAAACATTTTTCCCCCAAAAGAGCAGAGGCTGCTTCTAAGAAAATGAATGAAAACACGAAAAATTAAAATGGTAACAAATATGAACACTTACTCTTTGCTTTTAGGGAGCAGGTCATCTGCTGTGGCATCAAAAAATGTAAGGACGACGTGGCATCTGGAAATCTTGGGGTCAAGCTCTATAAGAAGCTATAAGAAATTAAACAAAAAAGAAGAAACATGATAATCCATGCATAAACTATTATAATTTTATACAATTTCTAATATAATAACACATACTAGCAGGACCTGTGGAAATTCCACAGTTGTATTGCTGCCATGCATGCTATCGACATTATCATCATATTTGGTTTAACGTCAGTTTTACATGTTGGCATACATCAAACAGCTTTGAAATTGACTTCCAAAATAACTTATCTCTGGCCAGGTCTTTATCCCCTTTTCTCTCAGGTCCATTTTTATCATTTCCTCTCATGTTTTCGTTGGCCTTCCCCTGTGAACTAAACCTGCTACCTCAACTGTTCTACAACTACTAACACAAGAACTCTTATCCATTCTTTCAATGTGGCCATACAATCGAAGTCTCTTGTTCTTCACATATATCCCAATACTGTCCAGATTTAATCTTCCTCTGAGGTTATCAGTCTTTAAGACTCACATTACACATTCATTGTATCATTCTCATATCATTTCTCTCCATGCAACGCATGTCCTCAACTCTTACTGGACAGATTTCACTTCCATACATGCTTGATAGATTTTTCCCTTGGTCGACAGTGGATGTTCGGTGCGAACAAGATCCCACGATATTATTGTACGACCTTTGTTCAAACTGAAATATACTTATCTAAGTACTCTGGTTAATGCAGTTTCAAAATATATCTGGTTATGGGGGTCTTATTTTTCCAGGACCTTTGTAAAAGTGTGTGACGTATTTCCATTCTATGCACATCCAGCATGAACACAGACCCACGATATTATTCTACCATCTTTGTACAGAACAGAATTTAAATTTTGATCCGAACCTGAAGGTCAAAAAAGTGTATTTTAGTTTGACATCAGATGAAATTTTTTTTAATTACTTGTTTTGCATTGCATCTTTTGTTATCGGGCGATCCCATCTTTTAAAAAAGTATGTGGAGGGTGATAACGTACATACGAACATGAAATTGTTTTAGCATATTATTATATAGATTTGTCTCTCAATACCTATATGTATAAATAGATGTGAAACACTAAGGGAGGTAATCCACTCACAATATAAGGGACATTTTCTGTGTGTGGCCATCAGTCACAATTTTTTTTAAACGAAATATCTTACCTGGAAAATATTGCATTCATACTAAATAATATATTCCTAACAAATAAAGCGGATGCCATAACCGGAAACAGAAACCTTGAGATATCCAGTGTAATGTTCTACGAACTGAGCTGTTTAGATTTTCTTATAAATAGCTCTTAAAACATTACCATAACAAAATAATTATAGCTTTGACATGACGTCATAGATTTATGATTTTTGTCATGTTTCAAAACATGAATTGAAAAATAAGTGATAATAAAAATAAATAAATGGTTTAATATTATCAATAACGTTGGACATTCTTTAATAGCCCCAAACAATTTATTTTGCTTTAACTATGGCGTTAAAAACTATTTAATATATAGTAGAATTTGAGCCCATATATATATATATATATATATATATATATATATATATATATATATATATATATATCTCAATGTCTGTGTGTGTGTGTGTTTCCTATAGAAAGAAAGTTTTCATTTAGATTCTCTAACCTAAGTTTATTTACATCTAAAATTTTCCGGGAAAGACGATGGAAGTGGTCCTGAAACTCCAAAGTGCCCTTCCAAAGGGAGTTATGGGGGCAGAACACCTCTTAAAACATCAAATATATCCTATTTAGATTACATTTAAATCACATGTATAAAATCCTATGGGTAAGACAATGGAATATCTATGTGCATCCCCTCCTCTATGGGAGTTATGGATGGGCAGTACCTCCTTAAAACTTCAATATCCGATTTTAATGAAATTTTAACCATATGTATCAGACGTTAATTTAGAGAGTTTTCCAAAATTTCGGTTTCTCCCAACTATATAAGAGAGCGAAACGAGGGGGGGGGGGGGGGGCGTAGTGAAAGAAAAAAGAAAAAAGAAAATAATCTTGTGTTATGAAATTAATGTAAAGAAATTCAGTTTTCCTCATTAAATGCCTGTTTGGACTTCCTGCTAATTCAGTATATATTCAAGCAAACGTAAGCATCAGCAGCAGCAGCAGTTTGTAATGTAAACATGGCAACTGTTGTTTACGAGTGAATTTAATTATACAAATTGTAGAATGTATAGAGGAACCGGTATTTTGGTTTAGTTTAATAATAAATTATCTCTTTAAGTCTGTATATGTAATTTGTAATCTTTTTGCCAAACGACATCAGTAGCAGTATTATTATCGTTTGTAAACATCTAGGTTTTTCCATTTTTATAAAAGTTTTGGGTAAGTTTGGAAGCAATGAAAAAAGTATGGCGTCATTTTAATAAAGCAGATATTGTGTTCTTTTATCAATTGAATATGAACAATGTAAACATGAAAAAAGCATGAAAATAAAATAAAACTTTTTTATATACAAAAAAAACAAACAGTTAACAGTTTGAATATTGAGGTAAAAGCAAATATGTACAAATTAAATGAATGTTGGATGCATTTTAATTTTTCAGCTTGACTGGAATTTTTATACACTGATGAAGCCTCCTCTTGAATATCAGTGATATTTTGTATATCATGAAAATATATGTTCTTGAAATTGCCAGAAACACTCGTTTGTAAATAAAAGTGTTTTTGAAGGAAATATGGAATGTTTCTGAATAACCATGATTTACATGATGTTAAATTAAGAGCTCTAGTCGTACACTATTGAGCTATAACATAAAGCTTTGTGTTAACTTGAAGAAATGTATATAAAATATATATTATATATATAAATGAAGAAATGTATATAAAATATATATTATATATATAAATGAAGAAATTTATATAAAATATATATTATATATATATAAATGAAGAAATTTATATAAACTATATATTATATATATATAAATGAATACATGCAAAAGTTGTTTTTATGTATCAAATCGATATTACCATCAAAACGGCATACTTTTATTTAAATCAATAATACAACATAGTAATTTAAAATACTGTATATATAGTAGAGGTGAAAAACCCAAACATCTATTTGCATGCCTAATTTGCATAATAAATTAATGTTTGGTGCTATTCATTTTTAATTATATTATCCTATTTTCTCTCTATATATGCAATAGTTTTGTAGATATTAGCAGTAATTAATTAAAGTGATTTAATTAAAAAAAAAGGATGAATGAATAAATTTATATCAAAATTACCAAAATGTTAATATTTATCTATTTATATGAATAAATGCAAATGTTTTTGTCACGTGCTTGCAATAAACTTACAAGTGAAATGTTTATTATTTAAATTTTTTGTCTCAAGTATTTCAAGTAGCAAACTTTGCAAAACGATAGAAAGATGCCGAAGTCAGTGAGTATATATGCAGGTAACACTTTTCTTTTTTTTTTTAAACATCATGATTCTGCTTCATATAAACTAGAAAATATATGCTCCCTCCGGTCACATAATTTTGTTAGCCTAGGAGGATGGTATCATGACAAACGAACATATACTACACTAATCCCCAAAGGAGGAGGTAATACCTGGGAGGATAGGCCTATGACAACAGAACAGGTATTACACTACAACCCTACAAAAAAGGAGGAGGTAATGCCTGAAAGGAGGGTATCATGACAGCAGGACTGATAATACACTACTCTCCCTGAATTGAGCAGTAAAAGTTAGTACAATTAATAAAAGTGATAGTATAGTTTCGGATTCAGATAGATACATAATCTCCATCAGATAGATAGTGAATATCTATGAAACTTGAACAAAAGAGAATGATGAGACTCAGATAGGAATCGAACCTGTGCCTAAGAATAGTCATGACCTAAAAGCATAGGATATCCGCAAAATAGGGAAGGTGATTACTTTGGCACTTGTGGTTGTAGTAAATGTCATTTCTAGGAACAATGGAATGTGATAGATTTCATAAAATGATTGAAGAGTCAAAAGGTCATGGTAAGTTTGCAAAAATAACCATTAAAATAATGACATACACGTTTATACTTTTATTGAAAAGTGGAACAAAATAAAGATGAGTCACAAATTTCAAGTTTAATTCGGTGTCTTTGTTTTATGGTATATCAACTCATCTGGGGTTATTTAGTAACACTAGAGGAATGAAACTTTCGTAAGTGCCTAACAAAAAACAAATCAACAACAATGCCAAAAAAGTTACAAATTCCAACTAAAGACAGAACAAAAAACACAAGAAAAGATTCATTGTCAAATACCTCGGTAGAAACTATTAATTATTAAAACTAATTTCGGCAGCCTCGTAACTCTCGCTTCTCTTATTTTGTCCTTTAGTCCTCACATTCCATGAGCGATGTTTCTGACAAAGGGGGAAGAATTGCTGTGTTTTGGGTTGGAATCTATCCATCTAACACTTATCGTTGGCTAGTTTTTGATCTTTTTTGTTTAGCTTCTTACATCAAGTGGCTTCATGCCTTGTCTGGAGCGATTTTCATTAAAAAATATTCCAGATTAAAATGCGTATGATTATAATCCAAGCGAGATTCAAGAGACACGAAAATTTGCCGTATTGTTTTCAAAAAGCTTTTGTCATATAAAGGGGAAATAACTTTAACTTATTTATATTCAAGGGAAGATAAACATTTTTTACAAATGCCTCGCACAAAAAAAAGAATTTATAAGAACTATTTAGTAATATATATAAGTTAATTATATTCACAAATAACAACCCAACTCGCCACACTATTACACACATATAAAGGAACAAAATATAAAATCGTGGAGACATCCAGAGTGCAGCTTAAAAACATATTTTCCAGGAACTTTCTCCTCTCCTCCACAGATTTACCACCCTCACAAGTTGATAAATAGGCTAATATGATTTATTATCTAGATATACATACACACGCACACACACACATTACATTCACATTTATTCATACACACATTTATATAGAGTTTGAATTACCTACGAGACCACCTTCGAGTGTCTTCGCTCTCTCTGTACAAGGGTTTGTCAGGACAACCTGACATGAGAATACCTCACCTTACAAGTAAACCCTGACCAAATATTCAAAATAACATAGTATTCGAAGCCCAAATAAGGTCCCCTCAGCATCACTATACACTTGCTCATACGAGGTATGGTGCACCTTCTCCAGGTAATGTTACCTCAAGTAACAGCATTTAGCTGGATACTCTACCAGACTAAATGAATTCTTGTCCTGGAATCCGGTAAGACAAAGGGACCACAAAAAAGATATACTATGAGATAGTTAACTGGTGAATTGGGGGAGAGGAAAATTATTGTTTTAACTTCTTTAACGTTTGACAGATAAAGGAGAATTTTAATGGAATATTCGAATATCTATGTACCTCATATAGAGAACAAGTGTTAGCCCCAGGAACGGGCCCCTTGATTTCTGAGAACTTCGACTGAAGTAAAATGAAACAAAAAAGATATCTAGAAATCTGCTATCAAGAATGAAATTAAACTCAATGTTTTCAAGGCATCCATCGAAACATTACTAGTCTATGGATCAGATTCTTGAACACTAAATGCTCGATCTACGAAACTTGATGGATCATGCAACAAACTGCTATGCATCGTTTACAACATATCGTAACAAACAAAATGTTGTATATTTGCGTTTCACGAATATCTGCAGTTATTCAACACCAACTTTCCTGCTGGAAAAGTGCTTCTGTAACTGGGAGGCCTCATATTACAATCAAACACTCTCGTGATTGGAGCTTCTGGCCACAATGAGTGAGCAAGCATCATGGTGCACGAACTTCGTGATTGTTTCACCATCAATTGATGGATACCTCAAGTCAAAAAGACAAGACAATAGAGAGACCAGTCATTTTAGTCAACGTTTTCATGGTTTTATATCTCTAAATACTTACGGATTCATTTGTTTTGCTGGCACATATTTTGTAAATAATAAGGGCAAAACACCTCTTAAAACTTCATATATATCCTATTTTGATAAAATTTAAATCATATCTATAAAATTTTCTGGGAAAGACAATGGAAATGATCTTGAATTCTTAATTTCCCCTCTAAGGAAGCCATGGGGGTGAACATCCCTAAAAAAAATATCCTATTTTGATGAAATTTAAATCACATGTATAAAATTCGCCAGAGAAGACAAATGAAGTAGTCCCGAATCTCTACCTGCCTCTCTGTCTGCCGAATCTTTGCGTGCTCCCTTAAATACAGAAGTCTGTTAAAACTTCAAACATGTATATCTGATTTTAATGAAATTTAAACCATATGTATCAGAAACTAATTCAGAGAGTTTTTTTAATTTAAATTTCTTCTGACTATATTATGGGATGAAACATGGGGGAGGGCAGTAAATAGAATAAAAGAAAAAAATATAGTGTTATAAGCATCGTGAAAAGAAATAGTGTTCCTAATTCAGTCCAGAGCATCGTTGAGTATTCCTGCTTTTATCTTTGTGGTGTATGTCTATCCTGTGAGGGATACAATTGAAAACAAGGACCCATAGCAAGATCAAACATCTTTTAGAGTTAAAAACTTTACAATAAATCAAATGCTGGTATTAATTGCGTGTTAGGGTCTTTTGTTTTTTTACAATATCGTAAGGTCAAAGTTTGTGCTGGGCAACCTTACAACGTTCTAAATAATTTTATTTATAACTAAAAATTTGAAAAATTATAGAAATGAAAAAATAATAAAAATGGTAGCACAAGAAGGAGCTGCTGCTGCTGCTGTGATTGTGTGAGTTAGAAATGGATGGAGTAAGTTAAGGGAACTTTTACCATTACTAACCAACAGTGGTTACCAGTCGACCAAGGGAAGAGTCTATCAGGCATGTGTATGCAGTGTGATGATGCATCGAAGGTAAATCTGGCTAGTGAGGATTGACGATATGTATTGCATAGAGAGAAATGATATGAGAATGCTACGATTGATGTGTAATATGAGTTTTAGAGACAGGCTTAGATCTGATGACCTCAGAAGAAGATTAAATCTGAACAGTAGAGGGAGATGTGTGCAGAACAGGAGACTTTGTAGGTAGAGTCACGTTGAAAGAATGAGTGAGAGTGCTTGGGTAAGTAGATGTGGAACAGTTGAAGAAGCAGGGTTAATTGGCAGTGAAATGCATAGAAAAAACATAGGAGGAAGTGCTAAGGATAAATTTGAGAGAAAAAAGGATAAATAAAGATGTGGCCAGAGATAGGTTAGTTTGGAAGTCAATTTCTAAAAGCCGTCCAATACATGCCAGCATGTAACAAGGATGTTAAACTGATGATAATAGTGAGATGATTATATATGATGAGGATATGATGATATATGACTATGATATATTATTGGGTTCAAGGCTGGGAGGATGGGTACATTTATTAATTCCTGGGCAACTCCAGCGTGCCTGCTAGTCATAAAATATTCTAACATTGGCTGTAAAATATCTTAAACATTTGTTTTCTTTGAAGAGCTGCACCACCCTAAAAGAATCTGGCCAACTTCCATGAAATATGTTTTGGGTGTTGATAAAATTAAATGGACTTCCATCGAAGCTCGTACTAAGACAATCCCTGCACTTAGATCGCACAACTCTGTGAATGATATGTCCGCCCCAACATTCCATTATCTCAACAGGTTTCGTCCACCTGCAAAGATCGGCTCGCTTCACGCAAATAAAGAAAAAGAGTGCCATGAAAGCCATTTTTATTTTCTAGTATTTTTGGTCAAAAAGTTTGTTTTTTTGGCAATTGCAAGTTGAAGATCGGACAATTCCGGACATGACACTCAACTGCCTTAGACACCCTTGATAAAGGTGTTAGTCCCCACACCCACCATACTCCCTGAAATTCATATTTCCAAACCCCTTTTACCGTTTTCCTTTTTCTACCTACCATACTTCCCAACCCTTTTAACTACTGACAGTCTGTATACCCTATCCCGATCTTCCTCCTCATCATCATATTCGGTTTAACGTCCGTTTTACATGCTGGCATGTGTTGGACGGCTTTTTGAAATTTACTTCCAAAGTTATAAGGTTATCAGGTTTCTTTGGCAGTCATTTCCTTAATTGAGGCAAGATTTTTATAGACCGGATGCTCTTCATGACACCAACTCAGTGGGGTGATGGGGACCAGCATTTTTATCAAGATACCATCTAGGTGATTACCAACCAAGGCTAAAGAATGCTTTGCCGACCCTTTACCTGTATTATGATTTTAAATTACATCCGGTTGCGAGGCCACAAGTTGGGAAAGTTGGGAAACGTGGAGTCACACTTTCATTGCTATTATTCCCAGGTCCACTGACCCCGCAGTAGTCGTGCCTGTCAGAGTCTCGTCTACGGGTTAGATAGAATCTGTCCGATGCATGATATGAAATTAATCTGGTGGCGAAGCCTCAATTTGGGAGCTTTGGAGGAGTGTGGAGTCAACTCTTTAGTTGTTCGTACTCCCTGATCCACTTTGAACCAGGCTGTTCATAGAGTCCCAGCTATGTATTAAATATAATCTACTGTTTGCACACTATTTCTTACAAAAGATATGCCTGTTGAATATTGGTGGTTATATTTGCTAGTATAAAAATAAGCTACAATATAGTTTCTAAAATCGTGAGGAAGGAAGTCAATAATATTTAATCTGATATGATGTCAGACATACGACCGAGACAGACGCGCTTTAGATGGTCTACTAAAATGATAATAATTAAGTCATTCTTTATGCAGGCCTCAGTTGAGACAAGACATTAATTATACTGCTAATGTGGATATACTAAAGAAATGGGTTTAAAATTTAAGTAATTGACTGTCGCTTTCTCTCATGTTTATTCTGGCCTGATGTAGTTGTAATTGCCAAAGTCTAATCTATGGGTTATATACAATCTGTTCTGTGTATGACATGAAACGTTGTGAAGCTCTAATTTGGGAATATTGGGGAGTGTAGAGTCAACCCTTTAGTTGTCAGTACTCCCAGGTCCATTCAGATACCTGTCATGGTCCCATCTATGTGTTGAATAGAATCTACCATTTAAAGACTATTTTTTTACAAAATATTGAATATTGTTGAATATGGAAGGTTACGTTTGCTAGTATAAATATTATCTATAATATATTTGTTCAAATAAATCTGGTATTACGTTGTAAACAGGAAACATTTCAACAAGGGGCAATAAAGGGTTTAAACGTTTGACCCTGTCTGAAATAAGCTAGGATCGTGAGGAAGAAAGTCAATATCATTTTGTCGGATATGATGTTAAACATACACCAGGGGCAGATGCGTTTAAGGTGGTCTAATAAAATGATAGTTTATATAAGATTTTGTGGAAGCATCAGTTGAGACAAGACGCATGCTGCTAACGTGGATATAATTAAACAATGGATTTAAAAGTTAAATTGACTGCCGTTCTCCTTTTTTTTTTTTTTAAATTGCAGCCTACCGGACGATCATGGCTGAATAAATCATTCATCTTCTAAGGTCTTGTTGTTGAATTAATTGAATGCTAATTAATGTAAAAAGATGTTGCCCACTTATTACAGCTAACAAAATTGTCCTCAGTAAGCAGTATAACAACACATGTGCTTCAATGACGATGCTCCAGGAACGAAGGTATGATTGTAACTTGATTAAGATAAAACAAAAACTAATTAAAGAAGTAAATGATTACAAAATGAATTTATCTATAAATATTTGAAGCTATTAAGAACTTGTGTTAATGTACTAATGGGTCACTTGAGGATAAAGGTTAATGACCTTGTCAGGTGGACGGTGAGACAACACCATGAAGATTGGTAACTATCGTTTAAACTGCGCAGAATTTGATTATTTGTTAAGAATTTGTTAACATTGGATTTGAAAACGACTATATTGTAGTCAGCTGGGAAGCAGCCCCGTGGTATTGTTTTGAAACAGGAGTTTCGCCTATAGGTTAAATAGAATCTGTTCATTGCATGATATGAAACTTAATCCAGTGGCGTGGCTTGAATTTGGGAGCTATGGGGTGTGAAGTAACCTCCTAGTTAGAACTACTCTCATGTTTATTCTGCCAAAGTCTAATCTACAGGTCAAATAGAATCTGTTCTGTATATGACATGAAACGGCATCACGTTGAGAAGTTTCAATTTGGGAACATTACGCTTGTGGAGTCAGCTATTAGTTGCTTATTTGTTTGGCAACACTTATTCTATACTGTGACCTTCGTTAAAAGAAGGCCATTGCAATAAAAAAAATTATGTCATACACTTTGGGGTAAACAAGACCTGCCAAAAGTCAGGCTGCCGATAATGAATGATAGATTTTTTTTTAATTTTAGAAAAATTTAAAAATTGCATTTAAAAAAAGAAAAGAAAAGAAAGGAACACTATCCGATTTATTATGAAACTGAACTTGATTCAATACTAATTACAAAAAGAAAAAAGAAACAAGAATTCAAAATTAATAATTAAGGCGTGTTTTGTTTATGTGTTAAATTAAATATAATTATTTTTTATGGATTTTAAAGATCAAAAAGGTCAAAATTAGGAGAACGACACAGAGTATGCATGTGGGGTGGAGAGACAGGAAGTCATTCTTTGATGAAACAAAAGTCATCTAATTCGTCTTAGTCTTCATGGCAAAATTAACATTTTCAATTTTCATAGAGAACTGTCATAGGAGTAAAAAAAAAGGCAAAACAAGACGGAAAAGGAAGGAAAAAAAAACAGGAAAAGAGACAAAAAGACAAAGTGTGAGAGAGAGAGAGAGGGGGAGGGGGAGAGGAGGGGGAAGAGAAATAACATCACGTTAAATAGCGACAAAAAATAAGCGATTTGGTAGAAATCGGCCTTTTCTTATTTTGAAAAAAAAGAAAAGAAAAAAAAGCAGATTTTGACCAAAAGGCGATTTAAGCAGAATCCTGCTTTTTCTGGATTAAAAAAAAATCATAATTCCACTAAAAACCATCGAACTCACATTTCTGGATGCAATATGATTTGAACTCGGCATAGTTGTTAATGGTATCTTATTAGGTCAATCACATACACCCAACAGAAATTGAAATACTTTTAATGACCAAGGCAAAAATCATGACAGTAACTTGGGCTTAAAAAAAAAATGTCTTTAATTTTTAAAAACAAGAATTTATGCATTTTTATATTCTACCAAATGATTTCCACTTTCAAAATGTTTTTTTTTTATTATCTAATTTATGTGTTGTTCTAGTTTAAAAATACCAATAAATCAAGTTGTAATAATATAAGAGCAAATCTCCACGTAGATTATAAGACTAATCTCCTGTAAATAAAGGATTTCTAAAGACAGCAAAGCTTTTCTATGAGCTGCGGCAAAAATACTTCTGACATTTGAAAGGTTGACAAAAGGAAGAGGAAACAAGATTTATGAAAACTTAATGTCACTGTTTACAGGTTTTGTTCATTTAGTTTTTAAAATGACATCTCTTAAATGGTGATCTCTATTCGCTATACACTGTTGAAGACGGTTTCTGATGTTTCCCATCATTCAAAGAGTCATTATAAAAACATTGTCAAAGACAACGTCACAACATGACATGCCATCGCATTCGTTAAGTTTCTGAGAAATCATTAATTTGTAATGGATGGAAATTCAGATCAGTGTGTAGAATTCTTCTGACTGTCTGATCAGACAATTCCACGGCAGAACCATGTTTGCGAGCTGAACACGTAGGGGACTGAGTAACAAAAAGTCTCACACTGTCTAAAGTTTGAGCGCTTAGGTCTTCGAGGTGGTTTTCTTTTAAGTGCTGAACTTGTGGTTCTGAAATTTGCAACCCATAGCTATATTGATTTTCTATCTGGAACAGTGTCATTTTGACCTAACAGTGTTGCAATTACAGATTCACCATTCTTCAAAAAGGTTTCTACAGCAAAAGCACAATGTGCACCAGTCCAAATCATATTTTTTGATGAGGGTATCTGAACAAATAATGGTAAGGCATTAGCTAAATGAAAACAGTGCATACGTTCATTAGCAACTCATAGGTGATTGTTTAGAATGTGGGAAGTATTTCTGACGCACACTGTATAAACAAACAAGTTATATAAATTTATTGATTTTTATATGGCATACACAGTTGAGTGTTGGTGGTCAGCCGTTATGACTGTTGATTTGTCCTTTAATTAAGTAAAGAATTAAATAAATTTTGGAATATATGAAAGCTTTATATGCTAATCTGTTCAATCAACCACGTAGGCAAATTTTTCATGCGTATTGCAGAAAATATCCGTTTGTTTTGTTTTCTTTCAAAATTGCTTACATTTTTTCTGGGTACGCTTTTTCTCCGAACAAAAATTTTACAGCTATTTTCACACTCATATTTATTTCTACCCCCACGGCTCTCACATTCACGGGAACTCTTCATAATAGAGTTACTTTTAGTTCAATCACTTCAATTATTTCATATTTCCCTTCTTTCTATTGTCTACATACTACACTAGATTCTAAATCTAAATTAAGAACGTTCCTGAGAAACACGCTTTCATTCTTCCAGACGGAATTAACAAAAAAATATCGGATTAAATGTAACATTTCTATGCTTGATTCTTTCGGGCCTTCTGACTGCCCATTCAATATACATTCTTTACACATTTTGGGTTGGAGGAATATAACTAAAAAGATGAACCGTTCAATATATTTCCCCTCTACTACTTAATTCCATCTTTTTGGGGTATCACTTCCCCAACCTTCCTCCATAAATGCCATCTCCTGCATAAAAGTAGCCTCATATTTCTGTTCATTCACATACTTGTATTTCGTTTATTTAACAACTCATGCAATTTTCTATGCGCATAGACCATTGTATTTCTTTTTGAAGATTTATTTTACTTGTGACTTGTGTGGTTCCATATTTCATGTCTTTTGCTGATAATTCTTTCTTGGGAGCAGTATATCTTCAAACGAGAGTAGCCCTGCTCGAAGTGTCTACTAGTCGACGGGTGACAGAAGAGAGTATCTACATCTATTTTTGTGGATGTCTGTAAACTCTCTGGCTGCTCTACGGTCCCCTAAGAATCTACGAATGAAGTCCTTAAAAGGTCTGATCGAAATTACTACACCCAAGAGTTTAATTAATCATTGTGTGACCAAACAACCTCACTAGGGCTGCTTTCCACCAGAGGAAAGAATATCAATGTCTATGACTAATAGTCATTATCCTTTCAAGAATTTTCAAGAATTACCTCAAATTCGTAAGTGTCAGCTGCCGATAGTTCTTTTGTGGAAGTAGTTTATCTTAAAGCAAGAATAGCTGTGCTCAGCATACCTAGTAGACAAGTGGCAGGAAAGAGTGAATGCGTTTTTCTTCGTGGGTGTATAGGGAGACGTGTGCAGAGAAGTAAACTCCAATAGCATAGCCACATTGAAAGAATGGATATGAGTTCTTGGGTTAGTAGATGTAGAACAGTTGCGGTAGCAGAGTCAGCCCACAGAAGAAGGCCAAGGAAAACATGGGAGATAATGAGAAGGAGCAGCCCTGATAAACAAAGACCTGGCCAGAGATAGTTTAGTTTGAAAGTCAATTTCTAAAAACTGTCAAACATGCCAACAGAAGAAGAAGAAAAAGAAAAAGAAAAAGAAGAAGAAAAAGAAAAAGAAAAAGAAAAAGAAAAAGAAAAAGAAGAAAAAGAAGAAAAAGAAGAAGAAAAAGAAGAAAAAGAAGAAGAAAAAGAAGAAAAAGAAGAAAAAGAAGAAAAAGAAGAAAAAGAAGAAAAAGAAGAAAAAGAAGAAAAAGAAAGGTTATGACAAAGAGAAGATTTGATCCTGATGATAAAACCAAATTCTGATCCTCCTCTTTCTGGCATCACTTTACTTATTCTTTTTGGGAGTGGGTAACTTTGACATTGTATCCCAGACAAGGATATCCTTAACTTCGATTCGAGTTTGGATCACACATAACAGGACAAGCTTTTCGAGGCTTTATATATATATACATATATATATATATATATAGGTGATGACGTACGTACAAAGATGAAGTGGCATAACATATTATTATATATATATATATATTTTAATAAAGTAATTTTGAACTAAGTGGACCTGTGAAAATTACGCAGTATCTATATAATATGTTATGCCACTTCATCTTTGTACGTACGTTATCACCTTTCACATGCATTTAAAAAAAGCCGTCCAACACCTTGCTAGCATGTAAAACGAACATTAAACCGATGATGAAGAAGAAGAGGAAGAAGACGATAATTGTATAGAATAATAGAAGTAGAACAAGAATTCCGAATAAGTAGAAAAGAAATTAAGTTTTTTGGTGTTTACTACATGTCTTTGTGGGTCGAAAGTTTGTTATTATTTATTTTGCTTGTTGTTCTTATTTTTTCCATATGCATTCATGCATTTATGCAACAGACCAATCAAGGCAGAATCAGGCATTATCTATTTATAAAGAAACTTATTGTTGAAGAACAGCTTGAACGAGCTTGTAACGGTAGGGAAATAATGGAAGTAGAACATAAAGAGAAAAGAAATTAAACTTTTTTTGTCTTTTGGGTCGAAAGTTTAAAAAAAAAAAATCAGAATTTCAAAAATAAATTAATTATACTGTTGTTTTTTTGATTTAATTAAAAACAGCCAGTATTTGAGCTCTGGGTGGCACCCCGATCGGAGTCAGTCAAAGGCTACTTGCTCCCTCTGGTTGAAGGAAACCTCTAGGTGGTACTCGACTTTCTCTCCTCTTTTGCTGTAGATTTATAGCATTCTTGTGAGTTTGGGTGTCTATCCACGGATTGTTCGTCCAATGGCCACTTTCGCCCAGTTGTAGTGCCAGATAGTATCAGGGCTGTTTTGAGTGATACATTGATGAGTTGTGGGTGATACATTGATGAGTTGTGGGTGATACATTGATGAGTTGTGGGTGATACATTGATGAGTTGTGGGTGATACATTGATGAGTTGTGGGTGATACATTGATGAGTTGTGGGTGATACATTGATGAGTTGTGGGTGATACATTGATGAGTTGTGGGTGATACATTGATGAGTTGTGGGTGATACATTGATGAGTTGTGGGTGATACATTGATGAGTTGTGGGTGATACATTGATGAGTTGTGGGTGATACATTGATGAGTTGTGGGTGATACATTGATGAGTTGTGGGTGATACATTGATGAGTTGTGGGTGATACATTGATGAGTCGTTTCTGAAAGTTTTCCATGAATCAATAAGTTGCATCAATCCCTTCCTCCATAATCCTCAGGACAATGTCAGTAAAACTTTTTCCTTTCTGAATCAGTAAAGAAAACAAGTTACTAGGGTTTGAATCTGATGCAGCTATTGCATGTTTCTCTCCTTCCTCAAACACATCATAATCATATTCAGTTTAACGTCCATTTTATATGCTGGCATGTGTTGGACAACTTCAAGAAATTGACTTCTAAATTAACATATCTCTGGTCAGATCTTTCTCTCCATTTTTATCACTTCCTCCCATGTTTACCTCAGCCTTCGCTGTGAACTGGACCTGCTACTTTAACTGTTCTACACCTACTGACCCAAGAATTCTCATTCCTTCCTTCAATGTGGCAATACCATCAAAGTCTCCTGTTCTACACACATCTCCCTATACTGTTTAGATTTTATCTTCCTCTGATGTCATCAGATCTAAGCCTATCTTTAAGACTCACATTACACATTCATTGTATCATTCTCAGATCATTTCTCTCCATGCAACGCATGTCCTTAACTCTCACTAGCCAGACTTTACTTCCATACACCATCTCACTGCGTACACTTGCCTAATGGACTCTTCCCTTGGTTGACAGCAGTAACGCTCTGCTAGTTAGTAATGGCAGGAGTTCATCCACTCCTAACTCACGCAATCACAGCAGCAGCAGCAGCTCCTCCTTGAGCTACCATTTAATTATTTTTTAATTTCTATAATTTTCTAATCTTTAAGTTATAAATAAAATTAAGTAAAACGTTGTAGGGGTGCCCAGCACAAACTTTGACCTTACAATAGTGTAAAAAAAAAAAAACCCCAAAAAAACTTAATTAATAACACCATTAGATTTAGTGTAAAAATGTTAACTTTAAAAGATGTTTGATCTTGCTATGGGTCCTTGTTTTCAATTGTATCCCTCACAGGATAGACATACACCACAAAGATAAAAGCAGGAATACTCAACGATGCTCTGGATTGAGTCAGGAACACTATTTCTTTTCACGATGCTCATAACACCATATAAATTTCTTTTCTTTATTTTTATTGCCTTCCCCCATGTTTCATTCCATAATATAGTCAGAAGAAATTTAAATTAAAAAAAACTCTGAATTAGTTTCTGATACATATGGTTTAAATTTCATTAAAATCAGATATACATGTTTGAAGTTTTAAGGGGGTTCTGTATTTAAGGGGTCACGCAAAGATTCGGCAGACAGAGAGGCAGGTAGAGATTCGGGACCATCCAAATATACAAACACCCAGTAAGCATTTTCATCAACATGATGATCGATGGAGAAACGACACATTAGCCATTCCAAATATCAGGGATGTGAATAGCCAATGGCAAAAAGAGATGAAATCGAGATGAATTTCCTAACCTGTGGGACCACGGCCCCCTGTGTGTGTGAAGAGAGGACAGTACAAAAACTAACACCTCTTTTCCTAAAAAATCCAATCAGTTTAACTAATAAAGTCAAAATTGAGACAAAGTGTGCATGTGGGGGGAAGACGACACAAAGTCATTCTTTGATGAAACAAAAGTCATCTCACTTAGCCCCTTCCTGAATTGCTTCAAGTCTTAGCCATGATGGCAAAATTACCATTTTCAGAAAAAACTGTCATAAGAATGAAAATCAGCGTTTTTTTATTTAAAAAAAGTAAAAAAAGTGGTTTGCAATAAAAAAAAAAGAAGCAGATAATTTTCATCCATTTAGTAATTTAAGTGGAAATCCGCTTTTTCTAGATAAAAAAAAGGCAGAATTCTGCTAAAAATCAGAGAACTCACATCCCTGAAACATGCAAGATCTCCACCCTTAATTAAAAAAAAAATTATTACTTTTATTCACCCCAAATAAGGCATATTGCCACCGAAGCGTAAAGTCATATGGGTCAGTTTATGGGGGGGGGGGGGCAACCTGGGTAGGAAGTTGAGCAGTAAGATGTTTATTCACAGTACATTTAAATTTCTGCATGTTGACATGGTCGGGGAAACAGAGCAGGGAGGAAATTCCAAAAGGAAGCAGTTTGAGGAAAAGCTATTAGAATAGCATCTAGGTACCTCTACAGTGAAGAGGTGGGATTTTGTTGCTAGTTGGGTTGATCGGTGGTATTTACATTAGGGGCATACAAGTTCGTTTGTATTCTGTTCAAGAGGCAGAGGCTAGTGGTTGGTGCACCAGCTCAGATGTGGCAACAATATTTCATGCATGAGCGAATGGTGGATTTATATAGGATACTGGCAGGTGTCAGAAGTTTTCTCACCTGATAGAGAGAGCCTACGTTCTTTGCGGTACACTTGGCATGTACTTATTCCACTTTATGTTGCCTGAGAATGTCAGGCCGAGGAGGTTAAATATTGAACTCGTAGGGTGCTGTCGGTCATGACAATCGGTGTTTGGAAAGGTTTCTTATAGTTGTTAAAGGAAAGCAACTTTGTCTTGGTAGCATTAAATGTGACCATCCATTTTTAGTCCCATTCTACATTGGCGTCCGAGTAATTGTATACACAGACAAGCAAGAACCTGGGTTTTTGACGATGACACAGATGTATAATGGTTTATACATCAGAACAGATACTACACTTTGCTACAAATTGGCGAATATGGTTTATGCCCCCAGAACCAAAAATAAATAAATAAACACGCTATTTCTAGAGAGGGCATAACATAAATAATAATAATTTAAAAAAAAAGGTACTTCTGCAGTTTACGGACCATGCTATTTTTTAGATAGGCTTTTCAAGTTAAAGTCCATTTGTACAGTATCTTTTGCTTATTAAATTGTTAGGTGAAAGTACAGAATAGTTAACAAAGCCCCCTTCCCATATTAAGAATGAGTTTCTAAATAATAACGTTATTATTTCAGCATGATCCATAAACTGCAGAAGTACCTGAAAACAATGTTCCACCTCTCTACCGCCACTACAGCCCACACGGTTCCCACTCCAAATGTGGAAGATCTCTATGCCTCACCCTGTATATTGATACAAATAAAAGGGAACCACATTTTAATGACACAGACTCAGTCCACTATCTCTTCCAGATTTCTATGACTTAAAATCATAAACAGTCGATTCACATGACTCAGCTGAGTCAACGAGTTTAATTGCAATTCAGTTCATGACTTTATTGCAATCTTGATAAGAGTCTTGAAGATAAAAAGAAAAATTATATTTTAGAATCGTAAATCACTAGCAAAATTCATGAGTCGATTATTTTAAAACTCATCCACAACAGTGAAAAAAAAAAGGAGAGAGAGAAGAGTAAAGGAAGAAAGAACTACTAATAATAATACTACTACTAATACTACTCTTCTAAATGAATAAATGCAAAAGTTTTTTTCACATATTACACCTATATTACCATCAAAACGGGTTACTGTTATTTAAAATCAATAATACAAAATAATATTTTTAAATACTGTATATATACTAGAGACGGAAAACCGAAACACAGCTATTTGTATGCTTAATTTGCATAACTATTTTTAAAACAGTTCTATAATAAATTAATGTTTGGTGTTATTTATTTGTAATTTTATTTTCCTATTTTCCCCTATATATATGCAATAATTTTATCGATATTAACAGTAATTTAAATAAAGTGATTTAATTTTAAAAAAAGAATAAATTAATGTGTATAAAATTACCAAAATGTGATATGATATGATATGATTGTTTGGTTTAATGGCATGTCAACCCTTCTTAGGTCATTTTATGCCAATACAATTTTGATTGAGCAGTGGTTTTAAGATGCCTTCACAAAGTTTAGTTAGAGATTTTATTCAAAAGTTTTGTTTTTTCCAACTATATTTTGGTGTATATCTTAATTTCTTTAAGAAATTTAATTATTTTATTTGGATCGATCTTGCTAAATAATTTTATTTATCTATTTATATGAATAAATGCAAAAGTTTTTATCTCATGTTTGCAAGAAACATAAATGAAATGTTTATTATTCAAAATTTTTGTTTCAAGTATTTTAAGTAGCAAACTTTGCTAATTGATAGCAAGTTGGCAATCTCGCTAGTAATAATACTACTACTACTACTACTACGACTACTACTAAGAATAATAATCAACTCGTGGGACCCCTGGAAATTCTGTGGCTGATTTAGAGGAATAGAGTTTAATTTTTTAAATTTTATGTACTCTAGTATGGCTGCATCCTGAGATCATTTGTTGAAATCTATGCAGACAATACAACTGTCTATGGCAGCACTTCAAAGAGCAGTGGTTATCAAGATCTCATACATTCTCTTTCTCTCTCTGTTTTGGACCTGAAACATCCGATGCACTGGGGAAAAAGTGGCTTGTTACTTTTAATACCACAAAAACCAAGCTTCTCTCTTTGTCTCAGTCGAAATGAACAGCGCTCTTTGAAGAAGCCCCTTGTTTTAACAAGCTCTTAGAACAGATTTTCATTCCATATCTTTAATGGAAGACATACATCTAGTCTGTTGCTAAGGTCGCTGAAAAATGGTTGGATTATTCTACCACTGCAGAAAGTCTCGACTCCAGATGCTATCTTCTACCTATATAAAGTCGAATATGTCTTTAGATGGAGTACATGGAATACATGCCGTCTTATTAACCTTTATACTCGAGTGGCTCTTGGCCTTGATACGTGGTGACCCAACAGTAAAATAAATTTTAAAAAAAGACGTCAAAACGACACGATCCTGGCTGCAGCACATCGGATAGAGAAAATCGCCAGTCTCACTAAAGGATTCCATGAGAAATTGCATTGCACGATATCTCAACTGAAACGGCTACATCACCGGCCTTCAGTTATCTCAACTGGAACGACTATGTCACCGGCCTTCAGTCATCCGAAACGCTTCACAATGTGTCTCACATCAATGTTGATGATCCAAAGCCGCATGATAGTCCGCTTAAGACATAGACGGGCTCAGTTAATGACGACCTACTTTTAGCAGGCGGCACAAGCAAAATGACAACAAACAGGAGAAGTTGGAAGTCATTCACGAAACGTCTAACCTCAGCATGAGGCAAAAACACAAAAATTCAAATAATAATAATGTACTTATTAAAGGGAAAAGGGAGTAGATTTATTGCCTGTCGCCTCTCATTCGTGAGTGCCAACAGTAATATACAGGTATTTCTTGTTCTCATACGGAGTGGCTCTTTTGGGGGGTAGCTGAATTTTCCCACATCAAAAACCGAACTAGTGCGAAACTTTGCTTTAATCGGGAGGGAATTAAATAGGGGCAACATTCAACATTACAACCTCCTTTCTGAGAACGGCGGGGGATTTATTGCAAATCACTTGACTGGGGACAGAACAAATACTAAATTTTGATCCTACTCCAAAGGCCAGATAGTATTGATAATTTATTACATCAGAAGATATTTTTGCATTTCCTCTTTGGCAATCAGACGATCTCATTTTTTTAAATGGGTGTGGAAGGTAATAACTATGTACAAACGTGGGTACAATATACAGATAACCACAATTTATTACTAATGGAGATTTGGTATCTGTCCAAAACCAAAACTATACTATTACTATCTTTTAATGCTCAATTCAGTTTACTATACTATTTCAGAGTAATGAATGTACTATTAGGTCGTATGCGAGCCTTGAAGATGAACAATTGCAAGCACTTGTTGAGCAAAATCCACGTCAAAGTGTCAAAGAAATGTCTCAGACATTTGCAGGCAGCACTGCAACAGTTACACGTCATTTACAGAGTATTGGAAAGGTGAAAAAATTTACATGAATAAATGTATTGTTCTGAAATCGGCCATTGTTTGTACCGACCTAATATCTTTCAATGCTCAATTCAGGAGGGTAGTGTAGAACCTGTTCTGTTGTCATGAGGTCATTCTCCCAGGCATTACCTTCTCCTTTTAGTAGGGGGGGTCAATGTTTGTTAGTCATATATTGTGAACCTGTATGCATGCGCTCACTGCACTGGCCGTGATCATCCACACTCGTGCCGGTCCAAAGATGTTGCTGCAATGGTGAATGGATCATCATCAATCATCAGTTTAATGTCTGTTTTACATGGTGGCATGTGTTGGACGGATTTTAGATATTGACTTCCAAACTAACGTAGCTATGGTCAGCTCATTATTTATCCCTCTTTCTCTCAAATTCATCCTTATCACTTCAGCAGGGTAGAAGGGAGGGGGGCAAGAGAGAGAGAGAGAGGGAGGGGGGCAAGAGAGGGTGGCAAGAGAGAGAGAGAGAGAGAGCGAGGAAGTGAAGAAGTGACTGATGAGAGAGCAAGGGAAGGAAAAATGTGTCCCGGAAAAAGATTTTGAAGCATGAGTGGCTCATCGAATTTTAGTGTCTTGCCAGACAATAAGTAAAAATATAAATTGTTATGAGATGACCGACCAAGGTTAACAGTGTTCGTATTTCACCTGATCTCATTCCTAACTTTCTTTTCCTTTCATCCAAACATTAATCAAGCAGACATTCCGTTAAGAACGCAAGAAACTTATTAGTGCATATAAATTATTCATTGAAGTTGGAATGGGGGAGGGGGATACACTCATCTTAGTTAGGGAGTGCCTACATACGTGTGTGCGTGGGTGGATGTTGAGGCATGTCTACTTGCAGTGAACGAATTCAACTGATTTTGTGTTTGATTCATGAGAGACTTGTGCTGTTTTTTTTCACCCAGAGGAAGATTAAATCTGGACAGTATAGGGAGATGTGTGCAAAGCAGGAGACGTCAATGGTATGGCCACATTCAAAGAATAGATGAGAGTTCTTGGGTTAGTAGATGTAGAACAGTTGGAGGTAGCAGGGTTAGTTGACAGGAGAAGGCCAAGGAAAACATTAGAGGATGGACTCAAGAGAAAGAGGGATAAATAAAGACCTGGTCAGAGATAGGTTTGTTTGGAAGCCAATTTCTTAAAGCCGGCTAACACATGACATGCAGCATGTAAAACGGACGTTAAAGCAAATATGAAAATGATGATTCTAGAATAATGACAAATTTCATTCATTGACAAAGTGAATCAAACTCCATCTCGAAAAAGTCTAATTAAAATTTGATGCAAATCTACGATAAGATTGTGCTGTCTGTCAGTGGATGCAATTGAAAACAAAGCCTGTTCTGTCTAATGTAGTATAGGTCTCCTAGCATTTATGGTTCTCTTTATCTCTTTAGGTTTTAGTAAACTCTTTGTCTCTACCTCGTCTTTATTTTGTATTTACGTGTTTCTGAAACAATGTTTTCATTCTTTTTTCAGTTTTTACCTTTGTCGATGATCAATAAACCTGTGTCTAAAATATACCATGCTTCAAGAGTCTTGATTGTCAATAAGAGTTTATGCTAGCTGTCCGATATTTGCACGTTTCTACGAAACATACGCATCTTAGAGATAGTATAAAGCCTAAAACCAAGATTAAACAACTATCCGAGTAAATATGAGAAATCCGATGGTGGCATTCATTTTTTTTTTTTTAAGCATGATTTTTATAATAATATCAGAGTTTGTGCCGAACACCCATGAACAGCAAATACAACGTTTGACTTTATAAATTGGAAATTAAAAAATAAGGATAAAAATTGTAATATAGTGTTCAGGGCTGGGAGCAGATATACATGGGAGCTCTCATTCATTTTCAGACAATGTCATTAAAGTATATAGGAAAAAAGCCTTATGGAAACAAATGCTGATTAACCCACATTTGGTATAATAATAGATTGGGTTACTCAGTCTCAAGTGCTGAAGTTATCGATTTGAGTGAAAGCAATCGAAGATGAACTCATAATGAAAGTTGATGTTCGATTAGATAACAGATAAAACCATACGATGGTACATTTTAAAATGAAGAAACAGCAGTTACGACATAGAAATTAGAGGGAACAGATCATCGCAGAGTCAAGATAAGGACATTCAAAGAATGAATGCAAATTTGATTAGATTGAAATTTTCCTCTATTTTCACAATTAAGAAACAACTGGTTAAGGAAATGGGTTCATAGTAGTGTTGGGACGATTGATCGGAATCAGAAATCGGTATCGGAAAAATTTTAGCCTAACTTGCGATTCCAAAAACGATTCTTTTAATACTTTTTTTAAAACTAAATTTTCCATTGCTGGTACTAATGATAAATATATAATGTTTTTTTACTCTCAGTAAAACTGAAATCTACAGATCATAATATCATGAAAATACGATGTAAATTTATTTTACTTGTTAAAAAAAAAAAAAAAAAAGATAAAACTTTGCATAAATTCGCTAGGTAATCTTCAATAAAACGTAGTTGATTTACATGGTTCCAAAAAATGTTTAAAAACAAGCCGCGTATGCGTGGTCCCCCTCTGTATGTGACTCGATGTGGCGAGTGTAAAATGCAATAAATTTGGGCAAATTGGGGCATTTTTGACCCCCATTGTACCCCCTGGGGGCGCGAACCAGAATTTTTCTGAGGTCAAGGATGCTCATTTTATATCCAGAACAATTGCCTCTACATTTTGGCTAAGTTTCAGAAAAATTGAATTGATGGATCAAACGTTATGGGAGAAAAGGGTCATTTTTTTGCCATTTTGGGGGCTTTTGACCCTCTAGGGGCGCAAACCAGATTTTTTCCAAGGTCAGCGATACTTATTTTCTATTAGGAACAATTGCCTCCATATTTTGGCCAAGTTTCAGAGAAATTGAATGGATGGATGAAAAGTTATGGGGCAAAAAATGTCATTTTTTGCCATTTTGGGGCCTTTTGACCCCCTGGGGGACTAACCAGATTTTTTTTCAAAAATCGGAGAATGTCACTTTCTCACCTGACAAATGTTACAACTTCATGCAAAATTTCAGAGATATTCAATGGATGGTTGCGGAGAAAAATCCGGACGGAAATGCCTCAAAACATAGGTCCCCCAATTTTATAAATCGGGGGACCAATTAGATAAATAATTTTTGTAAAAAAAAATAATGTCAAATATCATTGATAATTAAGTTAAAAGTAATAACATAAAAAGTGTTTTTTAATTTTTTAAAAATTCATTTATTTTATGCTATTGGGCTTTTTGACTTTTTTTTTTTTAATTATATGATTGCCGGCATTGGCAAATCTTACAAAAAGTGTGAAATAAAAACAAAACTACTTTAGGCATTTTCAAAGGATGGTCTTAAGTTGAATTTGATATAAATGAATTTAAAGATTTTCATGCCTCAGTTCTTCTTTCATTTGGATTTTCCATGTCTGGTTATAAAACAGTAAATCTAAATGAGGTAGCTAAGAATAGAAGGCAATAAAATCAAAGATTTGTAATAAAAATAGTCTTAGTTGGTACATTTCTCTTCCACTGACAAGACAATGAAAATTTTCAAACATTAAAATGTAAGTATATTTTTTAGACTATTTTAAAGACATTTAAAATGTGTTTTACGAAAAAAAAAAATTACTACCATGTTTTTTTATTAATTTTTGTTTAATATCAAACTTATATTTTAATGTATCTTTGTAGAAATTAAATAGATTCTTTTACTATATAAGAACTTATAAGTATTATTATTATTATTGTAGATTAACACTCTCAGCTTAATCACCCCCTCCAAACAAAAATGGGATTCTACTTTTTTTAGGCGATTACATGTGAACAACCTGAAAAACTTAAAGGGAAGAAAAATATCAATTATTTCAGAATTTAGAGTGGAGATCAGTTTCACAAATAAATTTTAAGTTAAATGAGTTCTCATTTCCAAAACATTCTAGTGTTTTAGAGCAGTTTTTTTCTTCTTTAAACTTAGTTCCCCCCAAACAAGACAAGTTACCACTGTAGACGTAAGGGGCTACTGAGAATTAAGGTGAAAGTTTTTTGGGAGCCATCCTAAATTGGGAGCTGTGCAGCGAAATGCTTGTTCACATTAGTTTTAAATTTCTGCATGTTGGTACAGTCGGGGAAACAGGAAGCAGGGAGGGAGTTCCAAAGGCCGGCAGCTCAAGGAAAGAAGCTATTGGAGTAGGAGGCTTCCGGCATTTGAGGACCACCACAGTGAATGGATGGGATTTAGCTAATTGTCGGGTGTATTTACGTCGAGAGGGCACCAGAGCAGCAAGTTCATCGAAGCACATTCCATTTAAGTACTTATAAAACAAGCACAAAGATGCAACATTGCAGTGATGGGACAAGGGCTGGAGCTTGGTGGATAGCGAGGGACCTATTAGATTAGATAACCTTTTTTTGACCTTGTTTAAGAGGGAGAGACTAGTGGATGGTGCACCAGCACAGATGTGACAAAAATACACCATGCATGGGCGGATGGTGACTTTGTAGAGATATAGGATACTGTCAGGTGTAAGAAGTTTTCTAGCACGGTAGAAGGAGCCCACTTTCTTTGCAGCAGCCTTGGCGATGTCTTCTATGTATTTGTTCCAATTCATATTACCTGTGAATAACCAAAAAATGTTATTTTGCTCTAGGAGATAAATTCTGTGCGTTTATTTTTTGGAGGTGAGGTTTACTTTTTTAAGTGATTACACATAGTTTTACGATCTTGCCAGTCAAACTTAGAGTTAGTGGTAAAAATATTTAGTGAACATCACTAAAAAGTTAGAATAGCCCTGAAATGATGATCATTTTACATTAAATTTATATATGAAACTGATCTCCCACTCTAAATTCTAAAATAATTGTTTGTTTTTTTCTTGGTGTTCATACGTAATCATGTAAAAAAATCTTATTTGAGAGGATTTAGCTGATGGTGTTAATCTACAAATTTTCCATTATTATTAGTAGTAGTAGTACTATTATTATCTGTATGTTTTTTTTTTTTAACAGTAAAACAAATCAGTCTATTTCTTATGTTATATTGAAAGTAGCAATAACTGACCAAATCTTTATAATTAGGATAAAAACATGAACATTCTTTGATAGAGGGAAGAGACAGAATAGTTAACAAAGCATTATTGCTCAGCCCTTCTCATGTTAAGAAGGGTTTTATAAATAGTAACATTATTATTTAGAAACTCATTCTTAACATAACGAGAGGGCTTTGTTAACTATTCTGTTACTACACCGTCTTCTTATTTTGCATATCAATCGTCGACTACTCGTGTAATATATGCCTACAAGTGTATTTTTTACGTTTGCAAAAATATATGTGGACATTACATTAGGATCTCTGATAAGTTATATATACACATTATAGATAGTAACAGCAGCATTAATATCAAAATAAGAAAATAATTTTTCAGTGTTTTAAAATAAAAAAAATAGAGAAATAAGACGTAGTTTCGGTTACAGACAGTAATTATTATTATTTTCTTTTTTTACAGGATCAAAATTTGCACTTGCCTTGCAGTATTTGTCAATCGGTCCAAGACGTTTTTCAGCAACTTCTCGGATGTGACTTCGACCAAAATATTTCTTGCCTGCAAAGAATAAATCTGCAGCTGTTTAAAAAAGAAAAAAAAAGTTGACATTTTTGTTCTGTTTAATTTTTCCCAATTTATTTTCATACTCTCCATCTTTTTGATTTCAGGTATGAGAGAGGGTCTGTTTTTTTTTAGTGCAAAAGTAACAAAATAGTCGTCAATGCAGACTGTAAAATGGGGAATCAGTGTTCAATTCTGGTTGAAGTGTTTGAGTTCACTTTGTATCATCATCAACATCATTTACTGGATTGATTTATTCGAAAATGTAACATTTCGGTAATTATTTTTACAGAATTGGTATAATCATCATCATTGGTTAAACATTTGTTTTACATGCTGGCATGTGTTGGACGGCTTTTGGAAATTGACTTTCAAACTAACCAATGACCAGGTCTTTATCCCTTTTACTCTCAAATCCATTCTTATCACTTCCTCCTATGTTTTCTTTGACCTTCCCTAGCACACTGGCACTGCTACCTCAACTGTTCTACATCTACTAACCTAAGAACTCTCATCTATTCTATCATCATCATCATCATCATCATATTCGGTTTAATGTCTGTTTTACATGCTGGCATGTGTTGGACGGCTTTTATACCTCAACTGTTCTACATCTATAAACCATTCTTTCAATGTGATCAAACTAAGGCAATTAGGAAAGTATTAATTCCAGCCCCAGAGATGAAGTTGAAATAACAGAGGATTAAGAGAAACTACACCGTTCTACCCTCAAACTTAAAAAGGCTAAACTTCAAATAATAAAAAAGAAGCTGAATTTCAAATTATAAAATTCATCTCATCAGGGATGTGATTATCCAATGGCTAAAAAAGCTGAAATCTAGATGAATTCCATCCGGACAAAGCCCCCCCCCCTCTCCAGTGTGTGTTTGTGTGTGCAAAAAACAATCACTTTTTTTTTAAACAACTCCAATCAGCTTCAACTAAGAAAGTCAAAATTAAGAGAAAGAAAGGAGGAAGGAGACAGAAGGTCATTCTTTAATGAAAAAAAAAGTCATCTAAGTCATCTCCTATATTGAATTATTTGAAGTCTTAGTCTTTACGGTAAAATCAACATTTTCAGTTTTCAGAGAGAACTGTCAGAATGAAGAAAGGGAAGGCAAAAGACAAAAAGAAAAAAGGGAAGAGAGAAACCACAGATAAAGAGAGAGAGAGGAAGAAAGAAAGAAAATTCAGCCAAATATCGATGAAACAATAAGGAGCCTCTAGTAATTTGGCAGAAAAAAAAAGCAAAAAAAGCAGAGAGTTCGCATCGATGGGAGGTTCTCGTGTTTAAGCGGAAATCCACTGGATTAGAAAAGTCCGAACTCCGCAAAAAAGCGGAGAACTCATATCCCACTGTATAAGACTATAAAATTAAGAGTCCCATGCACTATTACTAATGAAATACGTCATGAGTCAATGGGACAGGCCATCAGTTCCCTGTCCACATCCAGATTTAGTTTAGCAGATCAACCCTAACTTGACTGATATATGACACCATGATAGCTGTCATCTGGTGACTGACCAGCATGTTTTGTTTGAAGGTAAACAATCAAAGTTTTAAATTATTCAAAATTGTGTATAGGCCGTTTGAAATTATAACTGGTTGACGTTGAATACTGATGGTCAGTTAATTTTTGATCAATAAATTATATATATTAAAAAAATAAAATCATTTTTAATTTTTCAGGTGCTTTGCATGTTATCATGTCCCGCACATGGCATCTCATCAGCTATACGTTCATTAAAAAAGCCATATATTACTGGACCATTTGACGAACTCAGCGGTTGTGAACACACCAAGACTAATCCCCACCTGAAGATGATTGAAAGTACTCGCGAAAAGTGGAACATAAAACCTACAGGTCTTACATGCAACAATTTGACCAAAATACTCAATGGACCATCCGAAAACTCGAAAAAAAATGTCTTATTAAGCAGAAGCATTCCGTGTTGTTCAATAATGTTTGTCTTAATGAAAATATGCTGCCTAAATGCACACACACACACACAAATATATATATATATACATATATTGACAGATCAGATTTATATCCTACTGTGATGTAATGTCAGTTTTGAAGCAAAGAAAAAAGTAACATGCGTTTCTAGAATTCAAAACATACTTAAACAAATTCAAGCAATAACACAAAAAATCCAGTCATCACAGTTTTTTGCAAAATGAAAATCATACACCAGCAAAGCAAATCTTCATGCAAAAGTCTTCAAATGTCTAGGAAAACAACACCAAAAACTTTAGCTTAGATTCTAATGTGCAGAAAAATGTTGTTTGCACACCGAAAGTCCCACTCTTAAAAGTCGATACAAAACTCAGCCAGAATAACAGAAAATATTGAAAATAAATTTTTACATTTGGCACTCAACGACATTGACTTTTGGTGTTGTTGTATATCTTAAATTAAAATTGTTGTCATCTTCTTCCTGAATATAGAAAAGGCTTAAGAGAACATCTTCAGTTGTGACAGACAAAAGATTTTAAAAAGAGAGACAACTTACCTGGCAAAAAAGGGATTGTTCTTTCATCCGGATCGAGCTGGCCTCCTTCTTCTGGGAACGTCTCCAGAAGGGAAGTCTGAAAAACAAATTTATATATAATTAGTCAGAGATGCTAATATTGACGTGACGTGTGTCAGACACATAAAAATCTAAAAAAGACACAGTAAAATCTTTTACATGTGACCAAAGCACGCAAGTCAATTTTTTTAAAATTAAAAACGATAAATTACCAAAGCACGCAAGTCAATTTTTTTAAAATTAAAAACGATAAATTACCAAAGCACGCAAGTCAATTTTTAAAAAATTAAAAACGAGAAATTACCAAAGCACGCAAGTCAATTTTAAAAAAATTAAAAACGAGAAATTACCACGTGCACAGAAAACCTGTCAGGAGTATGGGTTCTTTAAATCTCCCATTTTTTTCCTTCTATCTTTTTTATTCCCCCACCATTTAAAGTAATAAGGACAGACGACCCATTCTACTCACTGTTTGCTTTGTAATTGAACAATTTAATGTTGTGACAAGGATCAGGGAAATACATTTGTTGGCTGTACATACAGCTGGCTGTGAACAAGGATTCTCAGCCTAGAACGTCATTTTCACCGGAACATCAAGAGCAACTTCTGAACCAACCATTCATTGAAATGTACATTCTTGAATTTTGGTCATGTGATCCCTTCTGCAGGGCAGGGGATAATTCATTTATACTATTATTCTATTTATGTAAGAGAAAACAAAAAATATAAGGACTATTTTTTCTTTTCCATTTTACTAAAAAGGAGTCACCACTTATGAAGGCCAAGTCCACTCAAGGATAAGGGTTAATGAGATGGAATGAGTGTCAGGAGTAAGTTTGAATACATGTGGGGACGATTCTAGATAGGATTGTTGACATTGGCTTTGAAGACAATCAAATTGTAATCTGCAGGGAAGCAGTCTTATGGAAATGTGTTCCCCAAACGGAAGCCGTTGCAAAGAAGTTCTGTTCATGAAAATTTTGCCTGATGCTAGACACACTGAGGAAAAAGGATTTACTACATTTTTAAATTTTCGTTTTTTCTCATCTTATTCCTGGAATCGTAACATAAATTTCTGGTGTGTGTATGTGTGTGTGTGTGTGGGGGGGGGGGGGGTTCATAAAATTTTCCAGGGACTCATTAACAAAAAGTCAAATTCGTGGGTCTCACGATTCACTAAATTAAGACGCTATCAGCATCACTGATTAATCCATTTTCACACGTTTCTCAGGCTTCTGGATTTAATAGCTGCATTGATAGACCTGATCCAGCTCATTTACATATGAGACAATTCAATATTTACTGCAATCATGGAATATCCCTCAGAGAAGACATCAAAAAGTGAATTCCCATCAACAGTTTATGAGAAAAAAACACCTAGAATAATGGACAAAAGGAGAGAAAGCTTCTCCAAAGAGGTTCTGTTGCACCATGTAGAGTATGTAGTTCTATGGACAGACGCCCATCCCCCTTAAAATCCAACCCTTCATCACCTTGGTAGGGGCAGTGACAACGTGATAATCAGCTACCCACTAACAGGCTCTGGTTAAAATCCAGGAGGAGTCGGCACCAGGATCCGTCATCCTCTGGTTGTCTGCCTCCTCATGTGGCAAGCGAAGACATGTTAAGCACAGAACCGCAAATCAATGGAGTGAAAGTGGTAACGTTCCTTCTGTGTCATTTATCTGTTTATTCTGGGCCAAGCCTTCCCCGACTTCGCATGCAACTGTTAAGTTTTTCTGTAAACATTTGCAAGCTGCGACCAACAAAGAGGTTCACACAGACCAGACAATCTTGAGGCACGATTTTCATGAGCTCTAATGCAGAAGTCCAACTCGCTTAATAAACAAACAAACAAACAAACAAACAGATGCATCAAAGTTTGGGACAAACACCAGGGAAGGAACCACATCAATTGACCAGAGCTAAAAACTGTCCATCTTGAACTTGTACAGCTGCTATCTGAGGTCGGAAAGAAGAAAATTCTTCTAAAGTACAACACATTCCACGGGAGTGTCATTCTTTTTCAGGTACTAACAAGTCATCGCTTATCAAGGCCCATAGGGCACTCGAGGATAAGAGTTAATGGATTTCTCAGGAGGACAGTGAAACAACAACGTAAGGATTGGTAAGAATAGTTGAGACGGGCCAGAAATTAGATTATTTAAGAGGACAGCTCAACAAGAATTTGTTAACATTAGACTTGAAAACCACCATATTATAGTCAGCTGGGGAGCAGTCCCATGGTATTGTATTCCATAGAAAGAAACTTTTCACATGGAAGTTCCATTTAGTTTTAGGTACAGAGAGAAAATAATTTTTTACAGTGGTTGTAGCAAGCAGAGTTCATGTTGCAAATGTTTTACAAGGGAAACCAGAGATTGGAGCTCAGTCAAGCACCTATCATGAAAATAACGATTGAGCTGATGGAGACTAGCAACCTCTCTTCTGTGAAAAAGAGGCTGTAGAGAAGAGAAGAGGACATCCTTCACTAGATTTCAAAGTTGATTTTGTACTCTGTCAAGGCAGGAAAGAGTGCTCTGAGTAGCTCCCCACCAAGGGGACACAAAATCTCGTCATTTTTGTGGGTTGACATGTGAAATAAATCACAGCAATTCCTTTAGTGTAGCTCACATTCCAGTAGAGAAGAATGTTATGGCAGATTGTCTATCAAAAAGCCAAGTATGTGGTACAATGAGCATCTTACGTACATTGTTTCATGTGTCCTTAATATAATATTACAACTTTTTCTAGATATAAAGTATTGCCCCGGCTTTGTCCTCGAAAATCATTAAAGGCTAAAACTTATAGGTATATGGTGACTTTTTAAAGTGCTCAACTAGTGATTAAATGCGGTAGGTAAGAGATGGAAACCTGTAACTGATGGTGGGCTCCTAAAAGTTAACCCCTAGGTGTTGAGTGGAGGAGGGGTTACTTTTGACTGACTGCTGTTGTTGTTATCTGTCTTTCCTTTTTAGTGAGAGAGAGGCAGTCTGCACCTTGCTACAGCGGTGGCAAGATGCATGTCTGGGACTACTAGCCATCTCAAAATGTAATTCATATGTCAGTGTTTGGTTTATACGAATAGAACTTTAAGAAATAAAATTCATTTTAAAAAAAATTATTCAGCCATTTTCTTAAACTTGCAGACTCCACCATCCTCTATTCCTGAAGTCAAGACAACATTCTCTTTAGCACTGCAGTGAAATAATCAACAGATCCTTATCTCTCATTCTAACTAGTGGCTTCAATATAACAGATTTGTGTGTCTAATCTCACAGTGTTGGCAAAGAACTGGTCAGAGCGAATGTAACTATCATGGCCCCAAGACGATATATATATCGCCACAATAGTGCCATGACCGTGCCTGGATCTTGCCACCATGGTGCCTCATATGAAAATTTGATACGGGCGTGCAGCCCCGGCCATGATAGTATTATAAGCAGAGGCTCAGTTGACAATAGTGGACTTCATTTTTTAAAGTTTCGAATGTCATAACAGTCATGTTCTGAAGAACCGGGACTATTTTGCACCCCTTATCCATATGCATCAGATACTATAAGCATAAATTGGACAGGGAGGTATACCTATGAATTTGTGATACTATAAAATGCCTCCACTCCACATCCAGGACCACCGGAAGAGATTAGCTAGAAAATGAATGACAGTAAAAAGAAATTAAAGAGAGACATTAAAAGCGATGAATCCATTCATTGTACTACAAAACAAAGCGATGCCATGAACAATTAGCTGTTAACAACCGAGGGTCAAGACAGAGAAAGAAGCAGACATCTTCTCTAGTTTGGGCGGGAAACTGAAGGAAAACCGGATATCTGATTTCCGGCAGAAAGTAAATATATTTGTGAGATGCTGGCTGTTAAGAAGATGAACAATCACAACAGATGAAGATCCTGAATTTGATAAATGGCATATTTAGCTCAAACGTAGAGACACTAATGACAAGACGATAACAAAACACACCCGTGTTCAACAAGTCACTTGTATACAATGTCAGTATCTGTGTGTTGTCTTATAAACTGTGGACTATTCTTCATGCACCAGCCACTGTCAACACTAGAAATCTAGACATGCCCAAGAAGATAAAGAAGAACTATGGCACATGCGTTTGGGGTAAGGCGGTCAGTTGGGAGCGTGGGCATGATTCCATACATTCCCTCCCTAAATATTGATTCATCAGCTTCTTCAGTTTCACAAGAAAAGCATATTCTTCATCTGATAGGCTGTTTGCTCTGTGTCAGCCACGGCATCCCATCTTCCTAGACCTGCTAATAGACTTTCCAACAGACTTACCTACCACATCAAAGATGCTGTCCCAGAAGTGGGTTCAAATAGATTATTCATATCCAGCAAGTCCAAGGCTGGTATCAGGGAAAATATGAAACATTACCCCCTATGTACATGTGTCTGTGTGTATGTGTTCACTGCACAGGCCGTGATCATTCACTTTTGGTCTACGTCTGAATTTGGTGCTCAATTCCAACGCTGGTTGCAGTGTCAATTATGTAGTCTGTCACTGCTACAACAAAAAGATTTTCCTCCAAGCAAAACCGCAACCTCAGTTTAAAACAAGTAACAATGTTTTATTTTGAGAGGCGTTACAATGATACTTGTTCTCTTCTACTGAACAACAAATCAAGATAAACACATCTTCCGATCGAACACAATCCATTAGCTTGAGGGCCCAAAGGTCCATCTGTCCAAGAACCACAGAAACCCAACTGACCCTTTCCTGCCAGAAAAAAAAAAAAAATATATATATATATATATATATATATATATATCTCGCTTAGACCATGAGACGACTGGTGATTATCAGCTGTTAATCGATGGACATAAAAAATTGACTGACCATGAGGTCCACCATCTGGTATGGACATTACTTTTTGAAAATCTCAAGTGCGTACTAACCACAACATGAAACTTTGTATCCAAGAAGAACTTAATATTTCAAAGGTTAACCAATTTTGGGGATGATCTCCCTTCTCTTAGCTAAATATTTCTTCCATTGCAGACCTGTCGTCTGCATGCATTGCAACTATGCACCCCACTAAACATGGCGCCTCGAGCATGTTTACACCTCAAATAAATCTCTAGAAAAGCTTGTTTACATTGAGAATAAATCTCTAGAAAAGCTTGTTTACATTGAGAATAACAAAACACCTTTCATTCGGAAAATGAAGCAAAACAACAAATATATAGAAACTGAAGTACCAACATGTATTCTAGCTCTTACGAATTTTCTGATAGATTTGCCGGAGGTCAGAGGTTGCAGAGCTACACATATTGCAGGATATAAAACAGCGTTAGCAGCTGTTCAAAAACGTCAAGATAGGAGGTCTATAAATTCAAAGAAGCTTTTATCGAATTTGGTTAAAGGAATTTTTAATTCTAATCCTTTACCAAAACCATGTCTCCCTAAATGGGACTTACCTTTTGTTCTAAGGGCTCTCGCTAAACATCACTTTCAACCTTTAGATTCGGTGGAATTAAAGTGCTTATCTTAGAAAATCGTCTTCCTTGTGGCATTAGCCTCTTCTATTAGAGAAACTGAACTAAATGTAGTCATCAAGAAGTTTTCTCGGCCTTTTGGCAGAGATCAAAGTGTAGACAAGTACAGTCTTGGCCTTCGGGCTTTGATTTCATCAGTCTTAGGGATTGTCCTGTGCAGTTCTAGGAGGTCCACCCTCCCAGGCTTTGCCTTCTCACCCTTTGAGAAAGGGTTAGTCTATTTCTAATCGCCTGAGGCACCCCTACCAGGGAATGCTAATGGAGCTGCCCAGGCATTTTTTGTAGGCCAAAGTGCCCTTTTTCTAGGGTGTTGGCTTTTACAATCCCACTTTCTGACCTTGTGTCACATCTTACTGCTGTGGGAGGGAGATTTAAAAAAATCAAGGAGTCAAGTCGTCGGCATGAAGATGCTAGCATTCAACTTGTACACAACTTGACATTTCTTAGATTAGTTGCCTTGGTTTATTCCAAGCTTTACCAAATTTGCAGATAACTTTGAAGATCTTTAATGCCAATACGATTGTTTGAAAGCCTATATTAAATAGATTGTTATTTTTTTCCGAGATAGTTATCCTGCGAACTAATATCGTCTAAACCCTGAATATCTAAAGACATATTTATATTTTGTCTGTAGTAACCAATTAACTTAAGGCATGGAAAGTTATGTAAGTAATCTTCTGAGCAGTGATTCCAACCTGAGCACCTGGTCGAGAAACAAGAATCCCAACCCTTTGGTAGCTCAATAGGTCACAATTAGTGTCTTTTATTCTTTTCTCAACACCCAGAATTCCGTTATAAATTCTATTCATTGCATTGGTTTATTTTCAGATATTGATGTAAACTGATAGATTTTTAGAGTAAAAGCCCTGTTTATGAGATATCGATATATAAACATACATAATATTGCATGTTCGGTGAGATGCATAGATAAGTTATCTCCCTCGCATTTTTCTATTTTTAGGTGATTATTCAAAAAGTTTCATATTAGCAATCATCTGGGCCGGACTAAGTATTTAAAAAAATAAATTGTAGCTAAGTATTTTATTATATTGCCAAAAACACGGTACAACAATAACAAATGATAATTGGCTAGTCAGAAGAAAGTGCGATGTGTTAGCCTAAATGCTATTTGGGTCTGACGATGAAAATCCGACAAGATAACTTTATTTGTTAGATTGAAAAAATATACAAAATTTTTTTTTTTTTTTATCTTACCTGTAAATCAAAAAAATTACTGTATCTTCGGTGAATTGTAATCACACTTCCATCATCCCAGGTAACTTGGATTACATAGACCTGAAAAAGAAATAGAACAAAGATAAAATGTTAAACTACTTCTTTCAATTGTATCAAAACTATATTAAAACAGAAATTTCTCTATATAAAAGTCAATGTTTGTTTGTGTGTTATAGAAATCGATATGTTAACAGTTAGAACATTGAAATAAGTTTCAATAATTTTTAACAGAATCTAAAGACACAATTCAAATTTTCCTTTGATACTATCTGGGGGTCACTAGGGCAATTATCGGTGAGGTCCATAAAATAACTAAAATATACTAGAACATAAAAAACGAAATTCATTTTCTTTTAAATAGATTTTCTTCTATTTCATAAAACAAAAATCAAATCAAACAAAAGAATATCTCAGTGAAGAATGTATTTAAAAAACGGTTTGAACATTTAATCATTTTATTGGTATTTTTTAGATTTAAAATTCGCTTTTTAAAAAAAATAATTCAATTCGTTTCGATACGTTAAATCCATTTGCTGTTTTCAGCTGTCTGTAAGAAACAGTTTTTTTTTGTAACAACATAGTGTTAAGTTTTTTTTATTACTTGACTTCATATTACAAATGTTAGTTTTAACTTTTCTTTCAAGGCAAAAATTGTAAACATGACGATGTTTGACATTTTTTCTAAGAAACCATCCGATCAACAAGATATCTCCACACGGGCAACACTGGGTGAATACAACTAATATATGAACATTTGTGTTCAACAAGTATTTAAAAAATGAACTTGTATTTACCAAAATCGAAATGAATAAGGAATAAAATAATTTTATCATTCGTTGTAATGATCGTGCCATGATCAGGTGGATGCACAGCTACAAACTTTGTGCTTTATCGAAATTTAGGTTACGAAAGTTCATTAGAAAAAAGTGTTATCGAACGTGTCAAGGAAGTGACGTAGCAAAGAGGAAAGATGCATGACAGAAAGAGAAAGACTGGTCTCTTTGGGTTTTGGCTGCGGAACGAAGCAGACGTATTTCGGAAGTCTCTCGCGGTGGACAGTTGGAAGAAAGTCTAATACTGTGTATTAATACTAACTAATGCTAATACTGTTTAATAAAACTACACTGAAAACATTAAAACCCAAAGCGAAAATAATAAGATAAAATAATGGAAGCGACGTGGCTTAGAAAATGGAAGTTTGGTTTGGTTTTGTTGTTTTGTTTTACGGCATATCAACCCTTTTAATGCCGAATCCGGTCATTTTGGTAAAAGTTTTCATGCTTCAAGTTCTTTATATCTTCAAATATTTATTTATAGTGTTTCCTTTGGTTGTTTTGTAGAGAAAAAATGTTGGTTTTGTTTTTGAATTTGCAGAATATGATTGAGTTTTGCAAAGGGAAAGGAAAAAAAACTCACTAACATTAATGTTTGGTGTATTTTGGGTCAGGAAGCCGGTATCTTCAGACAGCCTGATCTGGTATCACCCAGAAAATGGTAGTAACGTAAAAATAAAAAAAACAGGTACGTGTTGAAAAGAGGAGAGTAGTCAGGTCTTTCTTTAGCCCCCCTTTTTTTTTTAAAAATCCTTCCTTATCACTTCCTTCCAAGTTTTCCTTGGCAACTCCCTGCTAACTGACCTTGCTTCCCACAACTGTTCCACATCTACTAACCCAAGAACTCTCATCCATTCTTTCAATGTGACCAAACCAAAAAAATTGCCAGGGATGCTGCAAAGAAGGTGGGCTCCCTCTACCGTGCCAGTAAACTTCTCATACCTGACATTATCCTATATCTCTACAAAGCCACCATCCGCCCATGCATGGAGTATTGTTGCCACATCTGGGCTGGTGCATCATCCGCTAGTCTCTCCCTCTTAGACAAGGTCTAAAAAAGAGTTGCCAACTTGATAGGTCCTTCACTATCCACCAAGCTCCAGCCCCTGTCCCATCACTGCAATGTTGCTTCCTTGTGCCTGTTTTACAAATACTTCAATGGATTGCGCTCTGATGAGCTTGCTGCTCTGGTACGCCCACGACGTAAATTCACTAGACCAACCCGACAATCTGCCAAATCCCATCCATACACTGTGGAGGTCCCCAGATGCCGAAGAGCTTTCTACTCCAAAAGCTTCTTTCCTCGTACTGCTGGACTCTGGAACTCCCTCCCTGCTCCCTGCTTTCCTGACGTTACTGACATGCAGAAATGTAAAACTAATGTAAACAGACATCTCGCTGTGCAGCTCCTAAATTAGGTTGGGGTGAACTATGTTAAAAAATTTTTTTTTTTAAATCAATGAAGCCTCCTGTTCTACTCACATTGTTTAGTCTTTAGATAGATAAAGACCTGGCCAGAGAATAGGTTTGTTTGGAAATCAATTTTTAAAAGCCATCCAACACAGGCCAGCAAGTAAAACAGACGTCGAACCGAATATGATGACTGCCAGTAATAGTAAATGTTTATTGACTTTAGTTTATTGAATCTGCCAAGAATCAGAAAACACAAAAAGGGAAATGTACTCATAACAACTCATCTGACGAACATGTCGGCCATTACAGCGAACATTTCATGTCAGCTATTTATAACATTTGTGTTTTTATTGCTTTTGCTTCATTTGATATTATCTACTACAAGATCGCTTTGTCAGTTTACTATCGCTCCGAAAAATTCCCTACTTAAAATAATCGAAACAAAACTTAAATAATAAACATTTCATTGTTGTAAACATGATACAAACAGTTTCTCATTTATTCATATAGATAAAGAGTAACATTTTGCTAATTTTGATATAAATTTATTTATCTTTTAAAGAGGACCGTAAAGAAAAGAAAGAAATCAATTTGCCTGGGCGATGATAAGTGTGCGTATGAGGGGAGGGGGGCCTTTGTTTTAAACTTACAGTTTATAAATGGATCACAACTTGTTGAAAATCAAAAATAAAGTCTTTTAATGTGTAGAAACTTTCTGCCAAGAAGCCGTATTTCTTGGGGGCCAAGTTAAACCAGGGGGAGGTGGTGCAGGGTCAACATCTTATATGGAATAGACTAGATGGTTTCACCAGCTCGCTATCACTTTGCAAAGTTCTCTACTTAAACTACTTTCACATTTATTCATATTCATATTAACATTTTGCTCATTTGTATACAAATTATTTATCTTTTAAATATGACCGTAAAGAAAAGAAGAGAAGAAATCGATTTGCCTGAGCGATGGTGAGTGTGTGTGGGGTGGGAGGCTTTATTTTTAACTTACAATTTATAAATGGATCGCAATTTGTTGATAATCAAGTTTTTTTACTAAGGCCAAAGGCCATTCGAGGATAAGGGTTAATGAGTTTGTCAGGTGGGCGGTGAGACAACACCGTGATGATTGGTAACGATGGTTGAAATTGGGCAGAATCTGATTATTTAAGAGGACGGCTCAACAAGAATTTGTTTACATTGGATTTCAAAATGACTATGTTGTATTCAGCTGAGAAGCAGTCCTATGGTACTGTGTTCCACAGACGGGTAGTTCTTGGAAAGAAACCCTGCTCATGGAAGCTCTGTTTAGTTTTAGATACACAGATGGAGAAACGGAAATTATTAATAGTGGTTTTAGATAGATGAATGTTTGTTATGAACTTTTTATAGGGGCGAACTATAGATTGGAGCTCAGTCGAGCACCTACCATGGAAATAAGGATAGAGCAGAGAAAGACTAGCAACATCTCTTCTGTGAAAAAGTGGCTGTAGAGAAGAGAAGAGGACACCCCCCACTAGATTTCGTAGTCTGTTTGTTTTTAGGCAAGAAAGGATGCTCTGAGCAGCCACCTCCCCAGATGTGGCAACAGTACTCCATCTTAGGACGTATTTGACACTTATACATGTAGAGGATTGTGTTAGGCATGAGATACTTTCTGGAGCAGAAGAATGATCCAACCATTTTTCCAGCGACCTTTGCAACGGATTTGATGTAAGTCTACCATTTCAAGTCTGAAGTGACGGTCAGTCCCAGAAGCTTATCAAAGCAGAGGGCTTCATCGAGGAAAGAGACATTCATTTCAATTGGGGCAAAGTGAGAATCCGAGCATTGGTGGTGAAAGGAAAGAAGCTTGGTTTTAGACACATTAAAAGCAACCAGTCACCTTTTCCACATTGCACCACATACTCCAGGTCGGAAAATAGCGAATCAGAGAGATCTTAATCATTAATGCTCTTCAAAGTGTTGCCATAGATGGTTGTGCCATCAGTATAGATGCCAACGAATGGTCTTAGATTATGTTTAAGGGGGTCATTAATGAATATCACGAAGAGGGTTGGGTACAGAATGGATCCCCAAGGTACCAATTCCTCCAAAGAATAGGCCAGAAAGGAACACAATAGTGGTTATAAAATCAAATGTCACCAAAACCAAGAAAGAGAACACTCCATCAATGGCATTTTTGAATTCTATTGGCGTGCTAAAAATTTGCACACGAAATAAAACAATATTCTCAAATAAAACTATTCGTTATATTAAAAAAAAACAATAACAAAGTATAGTTAATTAATAAAGTATATTTTTGCACTGAGATCACATATACGTAAGCAGTAGATAAAACAGATAGGCTGCTGCTATTGTGTAAACTTACACATATTCTGTTAAGAGATGGCAAGAACAAACATTTTAACAGAAAATTTTAAATAGGTCTATTTATTAAACATCAACAATCTAAAATATAAATATGTTCGCCAGATTTTAAAAGTTGGACCTAAATAGGATTTAAGCTAACAAATCAAACTTTGACTAGCCAATTTTCATTTGTTATTGTTACACCATGTTATTGGTAATAAACTAGCATATTTTTCTACAACTTAAACAAAAACAAAAAAAAAAACAATCTGGTTCGACAGTTTGCTAATATAGACATTCTTAAATAAAAAAAAATATATAAAAAATAGAATCAATTTTTATTTAAAAAAGAAAACAAAAACAAAACGACCTGTGTATGTGTGTAAATCTGCCCCAAACTTATATTCTGTCAAACTTCCACTACTTTTTAAAATTGCTTTGATGTTAAATTTCAAAACTTGTACTCATTATGTAGTATATAATTTATTAGATAAATGCTAAATATTTGGTAAAATTGGAGAATTCTGATTTTTGTGGAAAAAATAATTAATACATTGGTTTGTTTACAGAGAGAAGTGCCATCCCCCTATCATATTTCGTGGGTGAAGGGAAGGGGACAGGATACTATAGCGCTGACACTGTACAACGTTTGTTTCCCTAAGGCTTATATATATATATATATATATATATACTTTAACTAGCATAATAGATAACACAATGCTAATATATACTTTAGTTCTGGGATTGAGTTATGTTTGTAAAAACAATTTTTAATCCATAGCCAGAAAGCAAAAAAGGAATAAACCCACAATCCACATGCAGAACGAATAAGGCCACAATCCACAGTCAGAACGAGTAAGGCCACAATCAAGATATAAACAAATGGTTATTCCGGCTAAGAAAACTGTTACAGTGAAGACATTTTCCCTTACTTAGCAAAATATATCAAAATAGACTTCTTTCGCCTTTCTTTCAAAAATAAATTTATATATATATATATATAAGTTAGGAAATATATAAAGAGTATATATAAAAAACAAAAATATTATTCAAAATTGAACATAGGATTGTTTATTTTATGTTATATATATATATATTTATTGGATTATGCAATGTCAAGCATGTGTGTTTCTCACCTCCACATTATTTGTTCTTTATTATTAATCGACTAGCATTAAGTAGTAAAACGAACTTTATTATTTTAAAAAAAAAAAGAAGCAGATTCCGACCAAACTGCAGAGAACCCGTATCCATGGGAGGCTTTAGTAATTTAAGCAGAAATCCGTTTTTTATTCTTTTGATTAAAAAAGAAAGAAAATAAAAAAAAGAAAAAAAGTGGAGTTCCACTTAAAAGCAGAAAACTCACATCTTTAAACCACTGACGTGAATGTTTTTTGTTTACTATTAGGTCACATTTATCAAGTCCAAGAGCCATTCGAGGATAAGTGTTAATAGAAGAAACTAATTATTAGCCGAAAAATGAGGAACACTATCAGGGTACTAACATTTATCACTGGTATGAACTGTGTTTCATTACTTATGGGGTGATATAGGACAAGAATTTTGTGAACATTGGATTTGAAGACGACCAAGTTGTAATCAGAAGGGAAGCATTCCTGTGGTAATGTGTTCCACAGGTGGTAAAAAGGTTGTAAATAAGAATGAAAGCAACCATTGGAGACATCTATTATTAAATAGATCAGCTCATAAAGAAAATGTGAAGATGATCTTATGCCGAATGGTCATAATAATATGTCTGGGTTACAATGACCAATTAAGATTAAAATAGTTAAAGGCCCTATTCCTAATTGTACCTGATCATCTCAAATAAAAAAAGTCAGTTCAAGCAAATAGCTGTTTTGCTCTAATAATAGAAATTAGGGTCATACGGACAAACAAAAACCAAATGTAGCCTCATGCATATTTACAACAGATGATGTAATCTTTTTGAAGTCGTGTGATTTTTAAAAAAAGAAAAGGTTTTTTATCATGAAAAAGACTTTTTCGAATTTAAGCATGACAGACCAACGAAAACGCTATTTCAAACTTAAGCACGACAGACCAACAAAATTTCAAATATAAGCATGACAGACCAACAAAAACGCTATTTCAAACTTAAGCATGACAGACCAACAACATTTCAAATATAAGCATGACAGACCAACAAAAACGCTATTTCAAACTTAAGCATGACAGACCAACAAAATTTCAAATATAAGCATGACAGACCAACAAAAACGCTATTTCAAACTTAAGCATGACAGACCAACAAAATTTCAAATATAAGCATTACAGATCAACAAAAACGCTATTTCAAACTTAAGCATGACAGACCAACAACATTTCAAATATAAGCATGACAGACCAACAAAAACGCTATTTCAAACTTAAGCATGACAGACCAACAAAATTTCAAATATAAGCATTACAGACCAACAAAAACGCTATTTCAAACTTAAGCATGACAGACCAACAAAATTTCAAATATAAGCATGACAGACCAACAAAAACGCTATTTCAAACTTAAGCATGACAGACCAACAAAAACGCTATTTCAAACTTAAGCATGACAGACCAACAAAATTTCAAATATAAGCATTACAGACCAACAAAAACGCTATTTCAAACTTAAGCACGACAGACCAACAAAATTTCAAATATAAGCATGACAAACCAACAAAAACGCTATTTCAAACTTAAGCATGACAGACCAACAAAATTTCAAATATAAGCATGACAGACCAACGAAAACGCTATTTCAAACTTAAGCATGACAGACCAACAAAATTTCAAATATAAGCATTACAGACCAACAAAAACGCTATTTCAAACTTAAGCATGACAGACCAACAAAATTTCAAATATAAGCATGACAGACCAACAAAAACGCTATTTCAAACTTAAGCATGACAGACCAACAAAATTTCAAATATAAGCATGACAGACCAACGAAAACGCTATTTCAAACTTAAGCATGACAGACCAACAAAATTTCAAATATAAGCATGACAGACCAACGAAAACGCTATTTCAAACTTAAGCATGACAGACCAACAAAATTTCAAATATAAGCATGACAGACCAACGAAAACGCTATTTCAAACTTAAGCATGACAGACCAACAAAATTTCAAATATAAGCATGACAGACCAACGAAAACGCTATTTCAAACTTAAGCATGACATTTTTTATTATTTGGATTATTCGGACGACTTTGATTTGGATGTTATTCTCACAAAGTTTTGTTCGCTTGTAACCTCTGACCTTCTCCGGGTGCATCTTGTCGAACTCAGTAATCTGTACAGAATTTCGAATGGGACCCTTTATTAAATCCACGGCGTTGGTTGCTCTCACTCTGTCAGCCATAACCTTAAGTAATTCGTAATTGTATTCTTAGTATAGCTCGTACCGAAGATTGAACTTTCAACCTCCAGAAACTGTCACTTTATTACTTAGCAGTTTTATCTGTTGCACAGAATAACCCAAATAATACAAACTATCAATTCTCATCTCAAAAATGACGAAACATAAACATAGTCGACCTACAAAAATGCAACTTAAAACGAAAACAAAAACCATGAATATGAAGATGTAAGTAGCCAATGGCAAAAAAAAAAAAAGTTGAAATCGAGATGAATTTTCTAACCTGGGTGGCATCACCCCCCTCCCCCCTGCCCGACCCTTTGTGTGTATGTGGAGAGGGCAGAACAACAACAACAACAACAACAACAACAACAAAAAGAACAATTAAAAACAATAGTAAAAACATTTAAAATAATTTGAAAAATGTTTAAGTGATGAAATATAAACCTTGGTAAAGAAAAAACAGGCAAATTTACAAATATGTTAATCAGATTAAATGAGCTGACGACGACAGGTCAGTTTTTCAGATTATTTCCTTTTTTTTTGTTGCTTAGTTGAAACTGATTAGTTGTTAGAAAAACTAAGTCAAAATTTAGAGAAAGACACCGAGTCTGCATGTGGGTGGAGGGAGGAAGTTATTCTTTGATAAGTCATCTAACTTCCCTACCCCTTCATGAATCGGTTTAAGTCATAGCCTTCACGGCAAAATTAATATTTTCAGTTTTTGGAGAGAACTGTCATAAAGGGGGAAAAGGAAGGCATAGCAAAATGAAGAGAGGGAGAGAGAAAAACAGGAAAAGGGAAATAAAGGGAAAGAAAGAAAAAGAAAAAAAAGGGAAGAAAGAAAAAGGATTAAAGAAAAGGGAAGAAAGAAAATCCAGCGATTAAGAAATAAGGAGATAACGTTCTGGCGATTTAGCAAAAATCAGCTTTTTCTCATCTAAATAAATGAATGAATGAGAAACTTTTTCCCATCTATCCTAACTATATTAACACCAAAACAGGTGGTGCTTATTTAATTCTATGATACAACTTATTTATTTACCTCTTTGCAAAGGTCTGGTGTGATTTTAAAAAGCCAGCACACTAGGATAAGCACACTCTGGCCTACAAAAATGCCTGAGCAGCCCTGTCGACATTCCACGATGGGGGCGCCTCAGGTGATTAGCAATAAATTAAGCCCTAGGACTGAACAGAACCATAGATCAGTCAGACAGCAACAAAGTCGTAATTCTATAATACGACATAGTATTTTGAAATACCGTATATATAATAAACTGAAAACAGACACAAATACTGTTCGGTTATCTTAATTTGCATATTTATTTTGTAAACAGCTTTTAATAAATTAATACTCTGTAATATACATCATAATCACGTTGACACACTGGTTTCTGTTAGATCACTGAAGTTAAGCAACGTTGAGCCTGGCCAGTACTAAATGGGTGACCACCAGGTGCTTGGCCTAGAGAGGATATGGGCACTACCAGGTTCTATCATGCCCACAGAAAAGTTAGGACGGATAGAGTATCTGCCTGACTCCCGAGGACGTTCCCGGACGTTATGGGAAAACAACAACAATATACAATTGTAATTTTGAATTGTCATATTTTCTTATATATATGCAATATTTCCGTAGCTATTAAAATGTCTGATGTCACTGAGAACAGATACTACACTTTGATCTTAGCCAAAAGGCCAAGGAACCATGAAAATAATATTTTTATGGCTAGGCATTTTTAAATGAATAAAAAAAAATGATTTAATCTATTATTGTTGTTTTAATGCGGGTGGGTAGTGTAGTATCTGTTCTGTTGTCATAAGACAGTCCTCACAGAAATTACCTCCTTTCTTTAAAAAAAAGGGTTGAGGTATATCTCCCAGGTATTACACCTTCTTTTGAGGGAATGGGTAATGTATCTGTTCTGTTGTCATGAGATCATCTTCCCAGGGACTACCTTCTTTTTTTTTGTGTGTGTGGGGGGAGGTAGTATAGTATCTGCTACCATGATACCATACTCACAGACATTACCTTCCTTTATGGGCTGATCCTCCCAGGTATTATCTCCTCTTTTGGAGGAGGCAGTATAGTATATGTTCGTTCCTAATGATACCATCCTTCCATGATTATCTTCTCCGTTGGAGGGAGGTAGTGTACTATCTGTTCTGGTGTTATGATATCAGCCTCCCAGTCATTACCTCCTCGTTTGGGGGTCAGTGTAGTATATGTTCATTCACCATGATATAATCCTTCCAGGCTAACAAAAAAATATGCAACCGGAGGGAGAATATATTTGCTAGTTTAAAATAAAAGTTGATTTTGACCCAAAATCAGAGAACTCACGTCCATGAGATGTTCTAGCAATTGAAGCAGAAATACGTATTTTTCTGGATTAATAAAAAAGTAGAGAACTTGTATCATAAAAACTGTTATCAAAATGTAAATAAGAAAAATGAAAGAGTTGATATGCCATGAAACAAAACAAACAAAACCACTAAAGTTGAGTCAAATATGATATGAAACACATTTATCAATTGACCGTTCAATCAGGGTCGCCGCAAGATTTTTATTTTTTAATCACTGTCCATTGTACGAAGCCAAATAAAGGCGATAAGGATCACCTTGAATTAGATTTTTTTTTTTTAGACCGATGGATTGTTTACCTAACCTGTTGACATTTTTGTCTTAAAATATTTGTTTCGTTCTGACTTTTGTTCTTGCATGTGACTGAACCTCAAATCTGAGGAAATGTTGTACAGCCACGCCCCCTCCTCCTCCTGACTCATTGTTTGCTTGTTTATTTTGTTTACTCAACTTGTGGGATTTCTTTTCAAAATAATTCTCTTTAGTTGTATTCTTGTGTCACATGTATTGTTATTTAAAATGTCAGTTCCTTACATCTCACTGCCATTTGCAAACATAAACATGTGCCCCTGTTGTATATATTTAAGTCGATTTATTGGAGTTAGCTCTCCCTATCTCTCCACACACGACATGAAAATGATCCTGATATATCAGAAGATGAAAGCGAAATCTGTAGTCTATAAAGTTGTTATTATCTTCTTCTCTATATATAAGTCAATGTTTGTTCGTGTCTTATAGAAATCGAAGTTAACAATTAGAACGTTAAAAGAAGAGAGGGATAGAGAGAGGAAGAGAGGGATAGAGAGAGGAAGAGAGGGATAGAGAGAGGATGAGAGGGATAGAGAGAGGAAGAGAGGGATAGAGAGAGGAAGAGAGGGATAGAGAGAGGGGGTGGAAGAAGAGAGAGAGAGAGAAAGGCGAGAGAGAGAGAGAGAGAGAGAGAGAGAGAGAGAAAGGCGAGAGAGAGAGAGAGAGAGAAAAGCCGGGAGAGAGAGAGAGAGAGAGAGGCGAGAGAGAGAGAGAGAAAGGCGCGAGAGAGAGAGAGAGAGAAAGGCGAGAGAGAGAGAGAGAGAGAGAGAGAAAGGCGAGAGAGAGAAAGGCGAGAGAGAGAAAGGCGAGAGAGAGAAAGGCGAGAGAGAGAAATGCGAGAGAGAGAAATGCGAGAGAGAGAAATGCGAGAGAGAGAAATGCGAGAGAGAGAAAGGCGAGAGAGAGAGAGAGAGAGAGAGAGAGAGAGAGAGAGAAAGGCGAGAGAGAGAAAGGCGAGAGAGAGAAAGGCGAGAGAGAGAAAGGCGAGAGAGAGAAAGGCGAGAGAGAGAGAGAAAGGCGAGAGAGAAAGGCGAGAGAGAGAGAGAGAGAGAGAAAGGCGAGAGAGAGAGAGAGAAAGGCGAGAGAGAGAGAGAGCAAGGCGAGAGAGAGAGAAAGGCGAGAGAGAGAGAGAGAGCAAGGCGAGAGAGAGAGAGAGAGAGAGAGAGAGAGAGAGAAAGGCGAGAGAGAGAGAGAGAGAGAGAAAGGCGAGAGAGAGAGAGAGAGAGAGAAAGGCGAGAGAGAGAGAGAGAGAGAAAGGCGAGAGAGAGAGAGAGAGAGAGAGAGGCGAGAGAGAGAGAGAGAGAGAAAGGCGAGAGAGAGAGAGAGAGAGAAAGGCGAGAGAGAGAGAGAGAGAAAGGTGAGAGAGAGAGAGAGAGAGAGAGAAAGGCGAGAGAGAGAGAGAGAGAGAAAGGCGAGAGAGAGAGAGAGAGAGAAAGGCGAGAGAGAGAGAGAGAGAGAGAAAGGCGAGAGAGAGAAAGGCGAGAGAGAGAGAGAGAAAAAGGCGAGAGAGAGAGAGAGAGAAAAAGGCGAGAGAGAGAGAGAGAGAGAAAGGCGAGAGAGAGAGAGAGAGAGAAAGGCGAGAGAGAGAGAGAGAGAGAAAGGCGAGAGAGAGAGAGAGAGAGAAAGGCGAGAGAGAGAGAGAGAAAGGCGAGAGAGAGAGAGAGAGAAAGGCGAGAGAGAGAGAGAGAGAGAAAGGCGAGAGAGAGAGAGAGAAAGGCGAGAGAGAGAGAGAGAAAGGCGAGAGAGAGAGAGAGAAAGGCGAGAGAGAGAGAGAGAAAGGCGAGAGAGAGAGAGAGAAAGGCGAGAGAGAGAGAGAGAAAGGCGAGAGAGAGAGAGAGAAAGGCGAGAGAGAGAGAGAGAGAGAGAAAGGCGAGAGAGAGAGAGAGAGAGAGAAAGGCGAGAGAGAGAGAGAGAGAGAGAAAGGCGAGAGAGAGAGAGAAGAGAAAGGCGAGAGAGAGAGAGAAGAGAAAGGCGAGAGAGAGAGAGAAGAGAAAGGCGAGAGAGAGAGAGAAGAGAAAGGCGAGAGAGAGAGAGAAGAGAAAGGCGAGAGAGAGAGAGAAGAGAAAGGCGAGAGAGAGAGAGAAGAGAAAGGCGAGAGAGAGAGAAGAGAAAGGCGAGAGAGAGAGAGAAGAGAAAGGCGAGAGAGAGAGAGAAGAGAAAGGCGAGAGAGAGAGAGAAGAGAAAGGCGAGAGGGAGGAGAAAGGCGAGAGGGAGGAGAAAGGCGAGAGGGAGGAGAAAGGCGAGAGGGAGGAGAAAGGCGAGAGGGAGGAGAAAGGCGAGAGGGAGGAGAAAGGCGAGAGGGAGGAGAAAGGCGAGAGGGAGGAGAAAGGCGAGAGGGAGGAGGGAGGAAGAGGGAGGAGAAAGGCGAGAGGGAGGAGAAAGGCGAGAGGGAGGAGAAAGGCGAGAGGGAGGAGGGAGGAAGAGGGAGGAGGGAGGAAGAGGGAGGAGGGAGGAAGAGGGAGGAGGAGGGAGGAGGGAGGAAGAGGGAGGAGGGAGGAAGAGGGAGGAGAAAGGCGAGAGGGAGGAGAAAGGCGAGAGGGAGGAGAAAGGCGAGAGGGAGGAGAAAGGCGAGAGGGAGGAGAAAGGCGAGAGGGAGGAGGGAGGAAGGCGAGAGGGAAGAGGAAGGCGAGAGGGAAGAAGAGGGGGAGGAGGAAGGCGAGAGGGAAGAAGAGGGGGAGGAGGAAGAGAAAGAGAGAGAGAGCCCTCTCTCTGTAATGTAAGACAGAGTCAACGAACACACCCACACACACACGTGATGCTACCATAAGTAACAGTATCAAACTGGATACACCACTAGACAAGCCTAATTCTGGTCCTGGAATTTGGCAAAACTAAGCAAAGACCACAGGAAAAAGAAAGGATAACATAGTCAAGTGGTCGATTGAGGAGAAGAAAGTTGCCATTATTCCTTTCCCTATTATTCTCCACTACTTTATTTACTCAAGATTTGAAAAGTGGGAAAATTCCTCAAAAACAGACTTAGGATATAAATGTAGCTAATAATAAAAAAACAGAAATGTGGGAGAAATAGAAAAGTAACGTTATGTAGGAATTTCGTGAAAGTCGGGCATAGTTTGTCAATAAAGAAGCAGACAGTAAACTGTCTGCTTCTTTAGTATTTCTTTTGCTAGAAAGGGAGGGGGGGGTCCCTAGGGTTGACTCAGACTTAATGATATAAACGACTGCTTGAGCTGTTTGGGGATTACGGAAATGAGGGGGGGGGGCGTATTGTTTTTAAATGTCCCAGTTGTTTGGGAGCAACACCATATTTGCTTCCAAGAGCTCATTATCATATACATTAAATAATCTTTTTTTTCAACTATCAGAATGGAAGTCAACTATAAGACAACACTTCTTTTTCAAACTTACATTTGATATTGTTATTCTCGTTCAAAATGGTGCCAGAATGTTAAGTTTCTTTCCAAACTAGTTTTATTTTCAACATCTGTTATTATTTCACATTTTCTTCTGCTTTTCATTCTAGACATAAAAAGCTGAAAATAAATACTGAAAAACCACTCCTATGGAGTTGATACAAAGAACCCGTAACTGTTTTATATATAAAAACCTCTGATGCACACAACTTCATTTATATATCAATTAGAAGAATACCCGTCCCAGGACGGATAAAATTGATTCCCCCGAACAGAAGTTTTGCACCACTTTTATATCCCCTTACGAAGATTAAAATCAAGATATAAAGTTATTACTAAACATTATGTCTAGAATCCTCATTCCAATTTGATCACAGTCCATTACATGTTTTTGTTCTAGAAACTGTCTAAAATTTAAGGCTCTTAAGAAATTAAAATTCAGGGAATCTTGCTTCATTGTTGTCTGATGACTATGGGTCAAATTCAATGCAAATTTAATAGATTTCAATTTTCAAATGGGAGATTGTGCCCACATTATGCTCATTAAAAATTCTTTAAAATACTCCAAAGAAACTGACATTTGCAGATTCTTTATCAATGTTTAATAGTTATTCTTAAAATTGCACAGAAATCGGAATTATCTGAATTTTCAAGAAGCCCCCCCCCCCACACACTTTGCATAAAACTAAATTAAACTAAATATAGCCTACATTTGAACCTCTTACGATGCTGCTTCTCCCTCCTCGGTCTTTCCACCCTCCTTGATCCTTCACGACCATTTTGTGTAGTACCAACATTTTATTATTATTACCTATATAATAACACAATACAGTAATTTCATGTCTGTACATACGCTATCACATTCCACCCCCCTTTTATTTTTAAAGGTGGATCGCTCAATCGCCGAAGATGTATTGCAAGAAAACATTTTTTTTATTTTAATCAATTGTCGCTGTTCTGTGAAACTCAAACTAAAATACACTTTCTTGGTCTTCGCGCTAGGAGTAAAATGTAGTATCTGTTCTGTCCAATGAAGTTACGATAATATTGTGCGGCCCCCGTTCGCGCTAAACGTCGATAGAATGGAAATATGTCAAACTCCTGCAAGGGTTTAGAAAATAGACCCCCATAACAAGATATGTTCAGAAACTACATTAACCAGAGTACTTAGATAAGTATGTTTCAGTTTGAACAAAGGGGATACAATAATATCGTGGGGTCTGCGTTTGTACCGGACATCCATGGAACAACTGAACAATAAAGATATATAGTCATATTTTTTACATTTTTGTCGTCATTCTTTTAAGTACAACAGTAATATAGAACAGATGAATAATACAACTGTGATATTTCTATGGGTCCCACTAGTCTACTATATAATAATACGATAAGGCAATTTAATGTTCATACGTATGTTATGCTCCACCCCTTTCTTTTTAAAAGATGGGATCAAAGTGTAAGACAGAGGATGACCAAAGACATCCCCCCCATTGCACACACTTTTGATGGCCTTGTGCCTAATTTGTTAAAATGTATTTATATTTTTTGGGGAAAATAAATAATGCAAAGTGTAGTATCTGTTCTGTCCAAAGATAGTACAATAATATTGTGGGGTCTGTGGCCGCGCTAGGAATCTATAGAATGGAAATATTTAACAGCATCACTATACAACAGATGATGGATACAACTGTGGAATTTTCATGGGTCCCACTAGTTATTGTTATTAGTTTACATAAAAAATAACATTGTGTGACCTAAGAATTTTAAAGACAATTTAAATTCTATTTGACAGTTTGACAGCATTCAAATTCCTTTCAATTTCGAAGGGCCACGAACAATTAAATCTTTTTCGTCAATTATTAAAAAATTTAAATGGCTGAGTTGTTTTGGAATTAATCGAAATGCATTCTGATGGATTACTTTAATAGGATTGTTAGCATTTTTGTGTTATTTTATGCGATTGCATTTTTGATTTCAATAAATATTCGATTAATAGTAAATAAAAAATGTATAATTATCAAAGTTACGCTGACATGAGACACACACACACGCACACACACACACACACGCACACACACACACACGCACGCACACGGACAGGAAGTGGTCATACGATTTCATTCATATAGAAATTATTTAGTCTATTGCGTCCCTCATCGCAATCTAATCGAGGATGATCTCCTCTCTTCCCTACAGCCCCTTTTTCACAGAAGAGACGTTACTAGTCTTTTTATCATTATTTTCATGGTAGGTGCTCGACTAAGTCCAAATCTCTGCACCCCCCCCCCTCGTAAAACATTCAAGGCAAAAAAACATGTTTAGCTACAGCAATTGTAAAAACATTTCCTTTTTCCTACTGTGTACCTCAAACTAAACGGAACTTCCATGAAGAAAGGGTTTTTTTTCAAGAACTTTCCATCTGGAATACAATACCACTGGGCTGCTTCACAGCTGACTACAACATGGTCGTCTGTGGGAATATATTAAAAAAAGGAAAGTATGTCACATGGCTCATGGAGAGATGGTGATAGCAGGGGAGTCTATTTGGAAGCATGCGAAGCATGTAATGACATGGGCTGACAAGATATAACTAATTAAGTGATTTTTTTTTGTCTCTCCCCCAACATACACACTAATTAGTGATTTCGAATGAAGATCACGTTGAATAAATGACTGTCTTCCATCAGTTTTGTCCAGAGTTTATATTTTGGAAGGTATAAATAAGAAGCTTTAATTACAGGATGATCAAGGTATGAATAACTACTGATCACGGCAAGTTGGTTGCTGTGTGTACTCACGAGGTTGAGGATGCAACATTATGAGAGAGAGAGAGAGAGAGAGAGAGAGAGAGAGATGTAATGTGTCAGTTTTGAGTAATATAGGGAAGTGAACCAAATCTTGATGAGGATACCCTTTCGAAATTATCAGGATATCGTCAAACAAAATATTTTTCTTTCTTAAACGTCAGGTCTGTGACAACCACGACATCCGTCACGATACTAATCTGGCATTGCGACTAAAACTAAAACAAAATATTGCAAAATGTTTGTTTAAAATAAAAAATTTAAAAAGCCGCTGATTTTGTTGACATTCATACGACTATTGTGATTGTTTAAAAGGGTGTCACTTTCATTGATACAAATATCATAAAATGTTATAGTTTAAAATTAGAACAGAATTTGAACTCATAACATACTTAAAAAAGACAAAATAGTTTGTGATACCATGAATCTCTGAATGTAAAGAGGTGAATCATACACACACCTGTTAGAAAGAGTGTGTAAAATATTAAATAGTATTTGCGAGACTAGTCGAAATGTATTTCAATTGATGGATCAATGCAACTTACTGCCTGTCACCATAGAGATCTTCGGCATTAAAAAAGAATAGCATAGTGCAACAAGCCATGTAAAGAGACAGGTGGAAGCTATTTACATCCACATACAGTTTGAATATTTGTTAAAGGCTGCTTTAAACATGGATATGGCAGTCATCGTCATGATCTCATCTGGCAGGTTGATCCACGGAGCATAAATTCTGACAGAGAATGCTGCCTTTTTTCTATTGAGTCGAAAGCAACGGTGGTACATCTTTTCGTGGGTGCCCGCGGAGACCACAACTTTGCACTGGGATGAAAAACTCCTCGAAAGGTAGATTTACCTTCCTGTTGATGATATTGTATGTCAGAATCAAGTCTCCTCGCATTTTCTGCTGCTCAAGTGCCGCTCTATGTAAGTAAACATGTAGATTCCTGTTATCATCTTGATTCTCAACCATTCAACATGCTCCAGGTGTAAAATATATTTTTTGTAGATAAGGATTTGTTGCTTGACTGGTATATTTGAATGTGTATCAATTGCCTTAAGGAAAAGCAAAACGTTGTCATTATGTTTATAGATGTCGGGTGCATACTCAGACCCCACAATATTATTGTAAAACCACTTAATGCAAAATTAATGCTACTGCTGGATTCCACATTAAATTTTACTTGAGAAAGGTTTTTCGATCTTGGTATAGAGCTTCGTTCTCAGTTACATCCACAGACAGAGAGAGACCACAAATAAAGTATAGTTCCGCTCTTGAAGTGATTTTATGATGCTAAAAGGCAAATAGATGTGCTATTTGAATAAAAAGAAATTTTTAATCCAATTTGTATTATTTGAATTATTCGGACTACTGTTCTCATCGTGAATGTTATTCTCACAACGTTTCGGTCGATGTAACCTCCAAGCTTTTTCAGGTGCATTTTGTCAAACTCCAGAATCTGTATGGAATTTCGAACGGAACTCTTTATTTAATCCACGAGAGTAGCTTGCTCTCGTTCGGTCAGCCATGGTATTCTAATCTATTATTTATAATTAATAGTTCCCATATTGTATTAAATTCTATACTAGGTTTACTTAGGAGGTCATTATCACCCAACTTTGAGGCAGTCTAATCCTTCTGTTGTTGGTCAAATTCCACACTAAAGTTGTCTGATCTATCTTCAGTGCCGCATATTTAGATGCTAAAACTGAACGACTCCCATGCACATGATGTAACCACCACCCAACAACTTGTACCTGGGCAGAAAAATCGAAGTTCGGTGCAAGTGTGAGTCTTATTATTTATTGTGGTCACCAAGATTCTTCTTGTTCCAGATACATCCTTCACTGACTTATCCGGGAACAGGCTGAATCAAGAGTGCCAAACGCAGCATTCCAATGACATATACATTAATTATGTCTCATTTAGATGTTGGCCAAAGAAGAGACCAACGCTGACATCAGCTTTGTTTCTGAAGCAACTCCACGCCATGTGTTCCTCTTGGCTGCACCGGTAGCAGCACATGTTTGCTATTGTTAGATATTGAGCGGATATATCGCCTAGTATATAACTTAGTTGAGATCAAGTCTCAAAGTGTTAGATATTGAGTGGATAGATCCCCTAGTATATAACTTGGTCAAGAGTAACAGGAAATGAAAAACCGCGGAGAGGGTAGCCGAGGTCAACTTGATTATCCAGAGTTGAAAATTGGTTAGGCTGTGTGAATGTACTAGAAATGGATATGACGTCACATTGCTCAGAGAGAGGGTTTTAGAAAAGACAGTGTGCTGCGAAGCACGCAAGGCGTTCGGATGTGGAATGACATGAGCTGACGGCATACCTAATTAGAAATTCTGACCTCTCTCTCTCTGTTGAGGGTCAGTGATTTTGAACAAAGATCATGTTGAATAAATGTCAACTTTCCTCCATCAATTTTGAAGGTATGAAAGGAAAGACGCTTAAATAACAGAATGGCATTCCATCAGTTTAAGAGGATCATGCTGAAGGGCATACAAGGAGAACGTCCAGCAGCCAAGGTATGAATAACAATGGAAGGGAAGAGTTTATTGTGCTCATGTGTGTAGTGAGATGATGTAAGAAAGTGAAACCTGGCCAGTGAGGGTTGACGACTACCGCAATTTGGTTGTTGTATGTATGACACAAGGTCGAGAATGCAACAGCTTTTCACATTTTGCATTATCTGGCCTTGGTTATTGCACCATTAACAGATCATCACCATGTTGGTGCTTGTAGGAGACTGCAGCAGTTGACCATTTGACCTAACAACATGGTCGTCTTCAAATCCAATGTAAACAAATACTTGTCATAAACCGTCCCCGTAAGTAATCAAATTTTGTTAATTCCATTCATTATTTTCAATCATCGCATAATATTCTTCATTATTCAACTGACAATTTATTCAGCTCATTAACCCTTATCTTTAAGTGGCTTTTGGCCTCGATTAGTGGTGACTAATTATCTGAAAAAATAAAAAAATAAAACAAGAGTCCAGTCAACCTTACTACTTGTTGAAGCGGTGTAATGATTTCTGCCAAGAAATGTTTCATATGGATTGTCCGAAATAGATGCTGATGATTTGTGGATTTCGAGAAAGCTTTTGACACAGTGCCAAGAGATTTTGTCTGGTGAACTTTGCGTAAATTAGATGAAAACGAATGATTGGTGAAGGTGATTCAAGCGTTAAAATTCATAGCACATTCAGTGACAGCTTTAATGTTCAAGTGAGAGTACATCAGGGTTCCGTACTGAGTCTGCATGCTTTTCATTTGTGTCTAAGAAGCATTGTCCATGGAGTTTCGTATAGCTTGTCCGAAAGAGATACTGTCAGCTGATGATTAAGTACTTGCCTGTGAAACAATGGTCTATTTTTTAAATTAAAAACTTGGAGGAATGCTATGGGTAAGTAACGGTCTGAGAATGAATGTTACCAACTCAGTTGTAGTGTTGGAAAAAACAAACCTGCTCAGTTTTTGGAAAGGAGGTCGGGCGCAACACAATTTTTTGTGGTATTTGTAAGCATTGGGTATGACTGGTAGATTGAGAAAGGATAACCAGTTTGTGTGCAAGAAGTGTAAGACAATGGAGATGGATGAAAATTCAGATGTGAAGAAAGTATATCTGGATGACAAAGCTATTGGGGTTGTCGAGAAGTTTTGTTACTTTAGTGATATCATTGGAGAACAGGGTGAAGCAGGTGCTAGTGTGATTGCAAGAGTTAGAGCCAGAGTACGTTCAGGGAACTTCTGACATTACTAACCAGCAGAGTGTTAGCACTATCGACGAAGAGAAGAGTCTATCAGGCACGTGTGTCAAGTGTGATAATGTAGGGAAGTGAAACCTGGTCAGTGAGGGTTGACGACATGTGTTGCATGAATAGAAATGATAGGAGAATGATACGATTGTTTTGTAATATGAGTCTTTGAGACAGGCTTAGATTTGATGACATCAGAAGAAGATGTGTGCAGAACAGGACTTTGATAGTTTGGCCATATTGAATTAATGGGTGATCTCTATGTGAGAACAACTGAGGTAGCAAGGTCAGTTCACAGGGAAGGGTCAAAGAAAACACGAGAGGAAGTGATAAGGATGGATTTGAGAAAAAGAGGGATAAATAAAGACCTGCCCAGAGATAGATTAGTTTGGAAGTCAATTTTTAAAAGCTGTCCAACACATGCCAGCATGTAAAATTGACGTTAAACCGAATATGATGATGATGATGATGATGATGATGATGATGATGATGATGAAGACTGTGGGCTCAGCTTTCTAGATTAAAGTTCTTTCAGAGTCACTTTAAGTAACACATTTTATCTGACATGTTTGATATTAACAGTCATGTTGCTACTACCAATTTATATACACACACATACATGCATGTCTTTAATGTCTACTAGACACTATCTTCAAGTGACTAAGGTCTCTTTGTACAGGGGTTTGTCAGGACAACCTGACATGAGGATACTTCACCCTACAAGTAACACCTGACTAAATATTCAAAATAACATAGTATTCACAGCACAAATAAGATCCCATCGGTATGGCTACCCCACACTGACTTATACGAGAAATGGTGCACCTTCTCCTAGTAATATTACCTATAGTAAGTTGGATATTCCACCTGACTAGATGAATCCTTGTCTTGGAATGCGGTAAGACCAAGAGACCACAAGAAAGATATACTATAATATAGTTAACTGGTCAATTGGGGAGAGGAAAATTAATGTTTTTAACTTCTTTACTGACTCAACGTTTGAGACGTAAAGGAGAACTTTAATGGAACATTCGAATATCTATGTATCTCATATAGAGATCAAGTGTTAGCCCCAAGAAGCCCCCCCCGTGATTTCTGAGAACTTTGACTGAAGTAAAATGAAACAAAAAGAACACACACACACACACACACACACACAATGTGAATCGTGGAAACCCAAACCTACAGTTAGATCCTGCTAAACAATGTTTACACCTTAACCTAACCGCCATTAGATAGAAGGAAACGTTAAAAATAGAAGCTAATTAACCTATTCAGAAGGAGTCGCTCTTAAAATGACAAAGGCGGAGAAGGAGGCCATTTATATTTTCAGTTAGGTACAAACACAGACTCCATAATATTCTCACTCGGTTTCAACTTCAGAGATCCTATGGCCGAGTAACAAAGTGTTCACTGTGCTTTCGTATACCAGCTGAAATACCTGTCCCAGGAGAAGTGATTCCTTAATTAGGATAGAGACATCTGGAAGCTTTTTAAACAGACTTCAAAAATATTTTACTATGGAAAACGCGTGCACCTTGGAAAAGGACAAAAATATACCCTTGATAATGGCTGATAAAATAACCTAAAGCACGCGGGAAAAATCATTTGAACGGCTTTTGAAAACACGATCCCCCCAGGATTGATCAAATATCAAAATGAATTTTAAGGAAAAAAAAACTATGCGCTGCTTGTCAGTCATTAAATGAAACTTTTTTTTTTTAATATACTGTAAATAATTTCACATCTGTAATGAAATATATATATATATATATATATATATATATATATATACTAGCAAAACAACTATGCACCCTCCTGGCAGTAATTAATCAAGAGACAATTTTCATTTCAATGTTGGAGAAAAACAACAAAAAGGTGATGGTCATGGTGTTATTTGATATATTCAAATGTTGAAGTATTTTGGTATGCTTATTTCCAGCCATGCAAACTAAATTCTAAATTACATCAACCCCCAAAAACTGCTTACTACTGTGGGAAATAAATTTCTAATAAAAAATTTTTTTTAAATGTTTCTCGTATTTTGCCGCTGATGCATTAAATATACGACAATTACGTTGCCACACCGGTTCCAGCTAGATCACTGAAGTTAAGCGATGTTGGGCTTGGTCAGTACTAGATGGGTGACCATTTGGGAATACCAGGCGCTGGCTATATGTAGACACCTAGCTATGGGCAAATAGCATCGCCAACCCACAGAGCCTAGCATGGCAACTATGGCAAAACCCCCTGAATGACAGTCACCATAAGGTAGACGGAAACCAGGGAGAGGTTCCTCCTCCAGGAGTGATCAAAAACCCTGATGGATGGATGATGGCATTAAGTTACATTGTTAGTAAAATTGTAAACAAAGATTAACCACAAAGCTTGGAAGAGAAGTTATCTGTATTATTTAAACTTTCTCTGAATGCATGGCTCGTTTGTCAAGTGGTTCAAAACAATACCAATGTTAGACGAATCCTCTTCTGAGGCACAGACTTGAATCCTGTAAGAGTCTCATTTTTCACTTGGTTTTACTCTTTGTTTATTTATAATTGCTTGTTTAGTAATATCAACCGTGCAAACAGCTATTTCAGTGTGTGAAAATGGGTAAATATAGTGAAATTCCCTTAATTTCAACTTATGATAACTCATTTATTTCTGGGTTCATTTTGATAAAATTTAGATGTAAAACAAAATTGAATCTTTTAATGACACAAGAGAAATTTAGATGTAAAACAAAATTGAATCTTTTAATGACACAAGAGAAATTTAGATGTAAAACAAAATTGAATCTTTTAATGACACAAGAGAAATTTAGATGTAAAACAAAATAGAATCCTTTCTTTTTATAAATGTACAATTCTTTCTCTTGTGTCATTAATAGTTAGTTTTTTTTTATAAGTTACTTCAAGTTAGGTTACTAGTTACGGGAGAGTTATTTTCTAATGTTGGTGTTTTTCAACTCGTGTCTCTCTATGCATATAAAAATAGTCCCATCTTAAAATAACAACCAAGATGAGAATAGTAGTTCGAATAATTCAAATAATCTCTATGACACAAAATAAACATATTTTTAAAAGTCTAGGGTTTCTGTAGAGATAAAAAAATATTTATCTTTAAATGAATAAATATAAAAGTTGGGCTTATTTTTCACACTAACGGTGAGATCAAATTATTTTAAGTTAATTCAAGTTTTAACAATAGCAGCACCCTATCTGTTTTATATACTGCTTATGTATATGTGATCTCAATAGTAAAGTTAACTAATTTGCATATTCCTGTGCAAAAAGATACTTTATTAATTAACTGTACATTGTTATTGTTTGTTTTTTATTCAATTGTTTTAATTTTAATATCACAAATAGTTTAATTTAGGAATATTGCTTTATTTCGTGGCCAAATGTTTAGCAATTCAATAGAATTCAGAAGTGCCAATGATGGTGGCTTCTCATTCTTGATCATGATGGCAGGACTACTTGGTTCCTTTCCAGCCTATTCTTAGAAGAAACCGACTTGATTATTGATTTCTTCTTTCTTTTTGGTCATATTTAAAAGACAAATTAATTTGTATCAAAATTACCGAAATGCTCATATTTATCTAGATGAATAAATGCGAAAGTGTTTCATGTTTACAACAATGAAAGTTTTATTTCAAGTATTTTAACTAGAAAACTTTGTGAAACGATGCGAGTTGGTGAAGCCATTTAGTCTCTTTTATAAATACAACAGAGCATTTAAAAAAACAAAACAATTTGTTTAATCCAATCTGTAATATTTGGATTATTCAGACTACTGTTCTCATCTTGAATGTTATTCTCACAACGTTTAGGCTGATGTAACCAGTAGGTTTAAGGCTCCTAAAATTCATACTAGAATTGTCTGCAAAGACCCATGGTGCAATTGATAAAAATGAAAAGTAATAATCAGTTTTAAGTGAGTTTTCTGGAGGTTGAAGGTTCAATCCTCAGTACAGGTGATACTAAGAATACAATTACGAATTACTTAAGAGTTCTACCCAGTCATGGCTGATGAAATGAGAGCAAGCTACCCCCGGGGATTAAATAAAGGGTTCCGTTTAAAATACTATACAGATTCCAGAGTTCGAGTTAAGAAAGTTGCGATTATATCGGCTGAATAATCCAAAAGAAAAAAATGAACATAATTTAATCAAAGTTTCATGCATTGTTCTTCATTTGATCCACGGTGTTTCTTCATGGACAATATGAAAAAAACCTTAAAGTGTAAATACTCTAGGCAATGCCGGGTCGGAACAGCCAGTATACATATATATAATAATAAAATTGGCAAAAGTTCTTAGAAAGCATCTTTTAAGAAATTTAAAACTTTGAAAAAAATAAACAAAATGCCTTTGTAAATTACGTTTACGATGCAAATATTTTTATTAAAAATCATTTAATTTTTTTTATCGTGACTTTTTAAAAATTATTAATTTCGGACAATAGCATATCGATCCTCAGAGAAAGAATGTTTGATTCACAACAAAATTAAAGGTTTTATCTTTTATTTCGTAATTAGTAGGCTCCTTTCTTCGTGATATTGTTGAAGAGACGGCCAGGTGTTATTGAACGATGTACGATGAAGGAACATCTCTTTATATTAACTTTTAGGACCACGTGGACACTTATAGGATAATAAAATTGGCAAAAGTTCCTAGAAAGCATCCTTTAAGAAATTTAAAACGTTGACCCCCCCCCCCCAAAAAAAAACCCCCCAGACAAATGCCTTTGTAAACAACGTTTAAGATGCAAATATTTTTATTAAACGTGGTTTACAAAGGCATTTTGTCTAAAGTATAAATACTCTCAGACAATGCCGGGTAGGAACAGCAAGTATACATATATATATATATATATATATATATATTGAAAAAATTGTAGGTAATGGGGCAAGAATAATATATAATAATCTTATAAAAGACAAAGACTAAACATATGGGAGAAATATAAAAACATGTGTGTTCAGCACAACTTTATTTGTCCAGAATAACAAAACAGCCCATAACGCACCAGAAGACATGGAACTTATTCACACACATCGCGTGTCGCATAGCGTAGTAATTTTTTATTATATTGAGGTGATACGGTCAGCAGCCTTTTCACCACCTCTCTTGGACGTACAATTATCAGTTGATCATTCAACGGTGGAAATGACTGCTGTGTTTCTTAAACAAATCAGACTTACAGGTTTTTAATTACCTTTACTTGCTAAAAAGAGAAAGTCTATTTACATCAAAAGCAGTTCAGCTTCTGTCTTGTCCTTTTGCCCCCTCAAGAAAATCATTCACATATTTCAGTGAACTAGAAAAATAACTTAACACAATGAAAAGAAAAATGTGTCAGCTCGTCAAACCCATTCTACCACCATCCCATCATGAGTCTCACTAAATGTCAGGAAGTTGGGGGGGGGGGGGGGCACGAAGGGACCTGCTTGGATACTACTTTAATAAAAAAAAAAAAGTTTAATTTTTAAAGGAAGGGGGGGGGGGGCTCTAGTTCGATTTAGTTAAAAATAGTGTAAAGGTAGTGTGCTCCAAAAAGAGTTCTTTCTGCTTCCATTCATTTGTATATAATGATCTGCAAAGGCAATTTCATGTTCGTATGGATGTTATTACCCTACACCCCCTTTTTAAAAAGATGGGATTGCCTGATCTACAAAGAAGCAATGCAAAATACAATGTGTCGAACGTGAAACTCAAACGAAAATACACTTTCCTGGCCTTCAGGTTAGGATAAAATTGTGTAATATCTGTTCTGAGGATTGTACAATAATATCGTAGTGTTTGCATTCACGACAGGTTTCCATAGAATGGAAATATCTCACAAGAGTTTTGGTGAGAGACCCCCATAACCAGATATATTCTGAAACAACATTAACCAGAGTACTAAGATAAGTATGTTTCAGTTTGAACAAAAGTGGTACAATAATATCGTGGGGTCTGCGTTTGCAGAGAATGCCCGGCAGCCATATACAACAGATGAAGGATACAACTGTGGAATTTTCATGGGTCCTGCTAGTTTGTATATAATATAGCAGTTTGATTCATAGAAATATTGCATCGATAATTTTATTTTTAATAGTTAAAACCTACTTTTCAACTTTGAAACGTTGGAGTATTAGCAAAATGAATGAATGCAAAGAAAGGAAACAGGAAATGAGAACAAGAATAGAAAAAGAATAGAAAAAGAAAAAAAATAGAAAAAGAAAAAGAATAGAAAAAGAAAAAAAATAGAAAAGAAAAAGAATAGAAAAGAAAAAGAATAGAAAAGAAAAAGAATAGAAAAGAAAAAGAAAGGAAAAAGAATAGAAAAGAAAAATAGAAAAAAGAATAGAAAGGAAAAAGAATAGAAAAGAAGAATAGAAAGGAAAAATAGAAAAGAAGAATAGAAAGGAAAAAGAATAGAAAGGAAAAATAGAAAAGAAAAATAGAATAGAAAAAAGAATAGAAAAGAAAAATAGAATAGAAAAAAGAATAGAAAGGAAAAAGAATAGAAAGGAAAAAGAATAGAAAGGAAAAAGAATAGAAAGGAAAAAGAATAGAAAAGAAAAAGAATAGAAAGGAAAAAGAATAGAAAAGAAAAAGAATAGAAAAGAAAAAGAAAGGAAAAAGAATAGAAAAGAAGAATAGAAAAAGAATAGAAAAAAGGGGAAAAAAAAGAAAAAAAAGGAAAGAAAAAAAGTGCAATTTTACCGGAATAGTCCTAATCCATGTTTCAAATTTTTTTAGATGAGGATTGATAATTTATATCATTTGAACTAATCTTTGATGGTATTTTCACAATGTTTCTACGGATGTAATCTCCAACCTTCTTCAGATGTATCTTGTCGAACTAAAGATTAATGCTTAGCACTTTTATCCGTTGTGCCACACGGATGAAAGTGCTAAATAATAATCAGCTTTAACTTACAGTATTCTGGAGGTTGAAGGTCAATCCTCACTACGAGCAATACTAAGAATACAATTAAGAATTACTTAAGATTTCTACCCGGTCATGGCTGACGGAACGAGAACAAGCTACCCCTGTGGATTGAATAATGGGTTCAGTACAGATTCGAGTTCGACTAAGTACACCTGAAGAAGGTCAAGGTTTACATCAGCCAAAACGTTGTGAGAATAATATCCAAGATGAGAATAGTAGTTTGAATAATCCAAATAATACAAAGGCTCAATTCAATATGTCTGCCAAACGAATGCTGTTTTAATGCAAAAACTGAAGCATACACACAAAAGACAGAGGTAACTTGGAACGAGATAAAGAAATTATTACCATGATCAGAAACACAACATTTTTTTTGCGAATATCCGGTCCAGGAGGGGGGGGGGTGTAAAAAACTAAAACAAAAACATATGTTTCTGAATTTTTGAGATGAGGATCGATAATTTTTATTATTTGGATTATTTGCAAGGACTCGTGGCGTAACGAATCAAGTACTGAGTAAAATTCAGTTCTAACTTACATTTTTCTGGAGGTTGAAGGTTCAATCCTCAGTGCGTGCAATACTAAGAATACAATTGCGAATTACTTAAGATTGCTACCCGGTCATGGCCGACGGAACGAGAGCATGCTACCCCCATGGATTAAATAAAGGATTCCGTTCGAAATTCCGTACAGATTCCCGAGTTCGACAAGATACACCCGAAGAGGTCGGAGGTTACATCGGCCGAAACGTTGTGAGAATAACACTCAAAATGAGAACAGTAGTCCAAATAATCCAAAAAAAAAAAAAAAAAAAAAAAAAGAAAAGATTTTATTAATTTCTTGGATTAGTAAAAAGTCTACAACCCAAAAGAATATAAGCCAACTCATGAAAACACTAACCACAGCCATAGCCCTAACAATAACACAAATGAAAACACTGACTTGTGTTTGTGTTAGGGTTGCCACAGTATTTACAGCAACTTCTTTGTGCCTCATCAAGAATGGACACACCATGATGATTGAACAGCATCTGACCCGCTGGATTAATGAGTTCAGATACAACGATGCTTTCTATTTATTCATATTGTGAGGTTTTCATTTGTTATAAATGCTCTGGACCAAACCATACAGCAAAGGATTGCATACAGGGACACCCAAAGAGGTCAGACGTTCAACTGCAGAAGGTGATGCTTTAATTGGGCATGTTGCATCAGAGTGCTAGGGAAAGCCTGGTTTGAATTTTTAGATTATGGCCTAGTCTGTAAAACTCAGAATGGTTGAGAGATAGAGCTAAGGTCTTCGGCCTGTATGACTGGAAAGAGAATGGCACCCGTCGATGAAAACAGGGTTGTCAGGTCTGAAACTTCGCAATGTAATTACCCGTCAATATACGTCTTTGCGTGGGTTATTTCCCTATGTGATGCTAGCTCAGAGTTGCAACTGCGTTTATTAAGCGGTAAACAAGTGCAGTGACAAGAAGATGGGATGATGAGATCAGAGATGTTTCTCTCTGTCAAAGCTGTCGGAAACAATGACAAGAGTACACAAGGTAGACCGTTGGGGGAGACTAGTGTATGGATGGTAGTGAAACGAAAGTTTGGATAGATGCAAGTTCTGGGCCACAAAGAGAAGCATCATCGAAGATGTCTGACCAATAATACCAGGCATATATCAATCTGACTGAACTCTATGAGCCTTCAATAGCAGGTAACAGTATTACATTTTGTCACCGATTCAGCATGCGGGCATTGGTGGATATCTGCCACCCTAACTGGAAAGGCACATATAAACACAAAGGCAGCTGGAATGAGACGATACTTGAGAACACTGAGGGTGTTGGTTGAAGAATATGGATTGACTATTGATGTAACACTAGTAAAATCCGGCCCAAACTGTGCAGATTGCTTCACAAGAATGCCACGAAAGTGGTTGGATCTATACAAGGAAGATGAGCTAGTACTGTAGAGTTGCACCATGACCCAAGCCATAGCCCTAACAATAAATTTCATTGGAAGTCAGGTGGTCAACATGTATCAATAGAAAGACATCCGAGAGTGAAATGGACATTATACTTTGCTAGATCTACCGATCACTGGTGTACAAGGAAATGGTTAGATCGGTTGTTAAAGTTTCATTGGGAAAAGAGAAAACCGAGATTGGAGAAAAACTGGAGCAGATTGGCGATTGACATGGCACATAACTCAATAAGTCCCAGGCCTTATAGATGGTGAAACTAATACAAAATCCATGATTTTTTTTTTAAAAGTACAAACCTTAAAATGGCACCTGTCAAAATTTGAGCCTAATCGGATATCAGTTTACAAATTACAGTTATTTAAGTAAAGCTACTTTGGTAAATTTTCAAAACAATGGAAAAATCTGAATTTCGTGCGTTGATAAAAAGCATTTCTTTCTAATGGGGAAAAAAAACTGTTCAAGCAAAGCAATGGCTTGATAAGTTATTCGGACTCTGCTCCGTCAGAAAAAAATGGTTAAAAGGTGATATGTTAACTTTAAACACGGTTGTATAACACAAATGATGCTGAATGCTCAGGTCGCCCAAATTCGGCAGCTGTCCCGGAAAACATTAAAAAAAAATTAAAAATCAAAAACTCGTTTTAGGCAATCATAAATTGAAGTTGCGCGAGATAACAAAGGAGTTGAAGATATTAGAAGGCGAAAGTGTATTTACCATTTTGCATGAACATTTGTCAATAAGAAAGCTGTGTTTAAAGTGGGTGCCATGTTTGCTCAGTCGATCAGAAACAACATTGCGTCAACAATTCAGAGCGTTGTTTGCAACTGTTTCAACACAACAGAAATAAGTTTTTCCATTAATATGTTACAATGGATGAAACGTGGATCTACCACTTTCACTTTGATTTTAAATCGGCAGTCAGCTAAGTGAACAGCAGCATGGGAAAGCCGTCCAAAGCGACCAAAGATGTAAACATCTGCAGGCCATGTTTTAACTTCTATATTTTGGGATGCGCAAGGTATTTTGTTTATCAATTATCTTGGGAAAAGAAAACCCATTGATAGCGAATAAGAAATTATGCAAAGAAATGCCACAAATGAAAAAGAAAAAGTGCCCTTTTACCAAAACAATGTATCATGCCACAAGTCGATCGCCATCGTGACAGAGCTACATGAAATGCACTTTGAATTGCTTTCACACCCACCCTATTCTCCAGATCTGGTCCCACCGACTACTGGCTGTTTGCAGACCTCAAAAAAATGTTCCAAGAAAGATTTTACAAAAAAAGGCATCAAATTGTTAGAGAAGTGTTGGAATCAGTGTATAATACTAGAAGGAGACCATGTTGATGAATAAAGTCGAATTTTGCCTAAAAGTTGTTGTTTTATTAGTTCGGTCCGGTACTTATTCAATGATGTGTCAACTAATTACAATAGCATGCATTTTGTAACCCTCATCGATGGTGGTCTGCAACCGCGTGGCTATTATGTCGGCAAGCCGCAACTAGTGTCATTCATCAGAGAACGATAAGAGACGATTTTCTTTTAACAGGAATATTAACTGACAACGACATTGAAGTGCCTGCAAGTAAAGACAATGAGTTTGCGAGCCCCTGGAGTGTGCATTTAAGGTTCCAGGGTGCACATGCATCGGCCAGAAATGGAATTGTAGAATAATTACTGCAAGAGAAAACATTGTTACGTATTGGAGGTGGTCTACTGACACAACATAATACTCAACGACAACATTTTGCCTTCCACAGCAGCAGCTGATGTGTTGCATAGATACTATATCCAGCTAAGAGGTACTGAAGCTACACTACCCCTCAGTCTTAACCATGGAAGACTAGAAGAATGTACAAAGATGTTGCCATTAAAACCCCGTGCAGCAAGTGTACAACTAAATTCAGGACCAAGCTCACTCGCCAGCAGGTACAATTCATGTGGTATCATGCATCGTGTGTGGGCGACTTTGGCGTGATTAGATCTCGAGCCTCAAACTAACGGCTGGCAATGAGTTCACCGAATAAGTTATACAATTTGCGCGATGATTGTATTAAACGCCCGGATCTACTTCAGGCGTCTATAGAACAAAACAAAAAATTGTGTCGAGAGAGAAGGAATTAGACAACAAATGGCGTCACAATATTAATAACGGTGGAGTAAAGGTGTTATTTTTATCAGTAAAACTTTTCATTGGTGATTTTCACTCAGTGAGAAACCAAAAAAAAAAATGGAGTTACAAAAACGGTGTTTACTGAGAATTTGTACACCGATGCAATATTGTCCCAGACTTATGTTTGCCTTTCTTTCAGGATTGATATGATGCCTCTACACATTACAGACCTGTAGCCGTGTTTAGAGTCAGATCCATCAATGAGCAATGAAAATAACACAGAAGAGAATGAACGGTTAGTTCATTCGGGGAGTAGAGTCCACCAAATGTTTGCTCCCACATCAGGATGCTAACTCGCCAAGTGAAACTTCAGAAGATAGTCCATCTGAAGACGAAGTTGGTTTTGTTTCCCTTCGAAGAAGTAACCATCAGAACAGACCTGCCCCTGAGTCTGCTATTTGTGATTAGGAGATCAGGGGAGACTTTGGCGGAGACATACCTCACCAAAACAATAGAAGGCGAATTGTTTGTACATATACTTGTGGATATAGTAAACTTGTGAGGTGAACGTCAGCCGAGACTGAGGTGGTATAAAATGAGCTGGTTTATGGTTGGGTGGCCGTTTCGTTTCTGGGACTGGTTCAGACAAGACGCATCGTTTAGAAAGAGAACGCAAAAGAGAGAAAGAGAAAGGGAAAGGGAAAGAGAAAGGGAAAGAGACCATAACATATTTCAGTGGTGATTGAGACCCTAAATTCGGTTTTGCCGCATATACAGATCGTATGACAGCACGAAAACAAAATCCATTATCATGTTTATTAGATGTTTATTTTTGTTGAATAAATTCTAATTGAATCTTTAAAAATATTTTCTTTTTCAGCAAATTTTTGTATTGGTGCCAACTAAATGAACCAAAAAAAAAAAAGGAGACCCCCCCCCCCCCCTAAAATCTAAAAACGCTTTGACCAGAAAATATTTTTTGGTGGGTATTTTTGTTACTTACATAGTGTTTGCTCGGCTCTCGGCGTTTTTCAACTCCAAGCACTTGAACAGCCGTCACGGATTTATGCATTTTCATTGACTCAGGATTTCTTCTATAATTTAACATAAAAAGAAAAAAGTTATTCATTTTAATAAAACAAAAACAAAATGTCACAACTTGATAATGATTTTTTAAAAGTCGAAAGCTTGTTTAAAGGTAAATAAATTTGTTTATTTAATTTTTGGAGAAAAAAACACATCGTTATTTGACTTTCTACATTCTATTAGTAAATTATTTGGAGAAAACAAAAAAAAAAATTTCAAAATAAATAATTTACTTTTATTTATTTGGAAAAAAATTAAACAAAAACGAAATTATTTATTTGAAGAAAATAAAAGAAAAATGATTTTAGGCATTGATTCCTCGTTCATTGAATTGTGCGTTTTGTTTTGCAGAAGTTTTTATGCTTTTTGACCCCACACATACACTAAAAAATGTCAGTGCTATTGAACTTTCTTGACTGGAGCAATTTCGTTTCGTTTATTCATTTTGTATTGTCTCCGATGTCAATTTTATATCCAATATATATATATATATGTATGTATGTTCCTATGGCAACAAAATCATCAAGACAAGAACATCTGCTCTCCCCCCCCCCCCCGCGTGACTTGCTTGACATGCATAGTAAATATAAATGGAAATGAAATGGGGGAAGAAAAGATATGGATATATAAGAGGAGAAATATCAGGGTCACCAGCTAGCAAGTGCTAACTAAACATGAATGGAGTTTTGTGAATAAAAAATGAAATAAAACATGATTAATCAACAAAACATTTATAGAACGACAATTTTACAAGAATATAAAGGTTAGTTTTAGTGAAGAAATGTTCGTTGTAAAGTTTATTAAACTCATGTTCTTTGCTAGAAATGTTCATTGAATAAGCATGACACGAGGGGCTAAAGATGCAGATGTCTATATTTGTTAGTGCGTGTGCGTCATAGACCGTGTATGTGCGTAAGTGGCAATATGATACGGTGTGTGTGTGTGTGTAGGTTACCTTGCCCTGCTACTGTGTGTGTAAGTAGGTGCACGCGAGGCAATAGAGATTGTTAAGTTTTGAAGTGTTCGTTTCCTTTTTGTCGCCACAGCCAAAAAGGCCGGGCTAGAGTGGAACGTCTTCTTGTGTTTTCCTTCAAGGTCCGTCTCTCGGGTCTGTCTGTCTGGTGAGCAAGGGGGTCTGCGAACTATTCTCGTTCTTTTATAGGGGTTATCGCATTCGCATACCAATTTAACACACACGTGTTAGTTTTTGATTGGTTGGACTATACTAAGATAACACTTTCTGCAAGAAATCCTTTGTTTTGGCACATGAAAAAAAAAAGCGTATTCCAGCAAAGCAAATAAAAGAGAGTAGCAATTCACACCATTTGCCTTTTGGCATTTGTTCGGATCGCGTTTTGTTCACCACAAACACTTCCGGTCACATGATATAGCTGCATTTCACCCTACCCAATAATTTTTTTTAAAACATTTTTTCTCCCAAATAAATTATTTTTTTCAAATTTCCAATAAATTATATTTTGCCAATAAATTATTTTTCAAAACCTTTATTACGATCTTCTAGCCTAATCCAGTCTAACTGGCAGCCACTCGGACTTATGGTTAGTGGTAAAAAGAAATTTCTTAACTGATATAAAACGCTAGAATGGCCCAGAAATAGAACATTTTACGTTAAATTTATATACGAAAGTATCCTCGACTCTAAATAATTGTTTCTTTTTTTTTCCTCTTCTTTCTGCCAAGTTTTTCAGAATGTTCAGACATAATCGCATAAAAACAGTAGAATTTCAGGGGGACGGGAGTTGGGGAGAGAGTCAGCAGAGGGGTTTAATGTACAAATGTACCATCGCCACAGTGTGGTATACCTGTGCTTGTTTTACAAGTACTTCCATGGAATGTGCCCCGATGAACTTACTGCAGTTGTACCCCCCACACACACACACACACACGTTCAACGAAAATAACACCGACTCACCAAACTAGATTTCCTACTCTGATAGCTTCTTTCCTCGAACAGCTCGCCTTTGGAATTCCCTCCCTTATCTCTGTATTTTCAACTGTACCACCATGCACCAATTTAAATGTAATGTAAATAAGCATCTTGCTACCCAGCTCTCCACCAGTGGAGTGGACAAAAGTAAAAATAAAAAAATATGTAATTTTTGTAACCTTCAAATTCTCGTAGACACTATTATATCCTTCAATAGGAGTACAAGTAACAATCTGGTAATTCAGAGGTCACGATTGCTAAATCTGCGCACCTTGAGGAACGCAAGAGGAAACGTGCTTTTCAAAAAGACAGAGCAGTCAGCACCTCTTCTACAGAATCATCTCATAGGTGCTCTACATGCGGGAGATACTTCAGAGCTCGGATTGGACTGACGAGCCATCTCCGGACACACAAAACAATTACATGATTATCGACATCTTTGCAAGCGATGGACGAGCATCATCAATTCAGGTAGAGAAAGGAATAGTCGAAAGAATGAAAGGTTTATTGTCACAGAGGGTACAATAAAGGAGAAGACAGGCCTTAGTGAGAAATTACTGTAGTCCGAAGCAAACATAACATTTATTTAGATATAAAAAAATATTATATACAAAATGTGGCACTAGACCGAAATGGGGGGCATGAAAGAAGGTTAGTGGATTCTGACTTTAGCTAACTCTGACTAACTTAGCTAGTCGCATTCACTGACCAGTCCAGTCACCAAAAAGTCACAATCATACCAAACATTCACCAAAACAAAATCATACAATGACTACCTTACTTAAAACCCAGATATAAATATATACACAATAAAATGTGGTAGGTGGAGGTAATAACATTTTATATCCAAAGAAAAAGAAAGGAAATGAGAATATTTACACCCAGGGTTAGTATTTTATTTACCTCCTCTCCGGGAGGTTAGACACAAGGTCAGGTGTGGGTTTTGATGAAAGTGTTTCTGTGGAACGAACTGGATTCGAACCCGGCACACCCAGTCCCAAGTCCGCGTCGTTAATCACTTAGCCACCGTACCATCCCCCAGGGTTAGTATTGGCAAAGATCAATGTTCAGTGCAGTGCTACTGAATACATATTCATTCATCGGAAAGTCCACATAGGAAAACAGTAATGTAAACCTTTTTCTTAAGGGATCGTCATAAAAACATCTATATACCCCTCCTCCCGTTTTTAACTGTTATATCAATTATCTTAGAAAATTCTCATCGCCTCCAGTTGCATGATCGCCTGTAATAGAGACGGTCATAGTAACGCTCCTTTAAGGTAGAAAAGAAAAAAGAAAAACTTTGTCAAATGTCAATCATAATGGAATGCACTTTTCAGAGAATCTCGGAAAACCAGCTATTGGAATGACATTCTGAAAAAAAGTGGGAAGAGAGCGAGAGAATAGAAGGGTGACAAAAATGGAAAAAAATTACGCCAACTGCTCTGTCTGTGCTCGGCAGACGTCTTTAATTTCAAGGGACACTCCTCGTTTTGAGTGTTATGTCCCAGAGTTCGGGAAAAAAGGAAGACAAAAATAGAAGGGTGTAGCAGTTTCGTGAGCGAACTATTTTGTATAGATCTACGCGACTTGCAGTGAGATTGTAATTCGGCTTGGTGATTATGAACTCATTGCCTCTTCATCGCGTGGGCGAATAACACTTCCACGTGTAACTTAGGTATGATCAAAAAACACGCACCTGCTTTAATTCAGTGAAATAAGCTGAAAAAAATGTAACTTTTCAAAAATAGACTAATTATTGTATTTCGAGAACCTTTTCGGTATTAGAAGCGTTAAGAGATGATTTTTCTTTAAAACAATTGCTAACTCGAAATTTTTAAGGCAATCGTTTTTTGTGAGTGGTATGGTTTTTTTTCCACGACCCCCCTAACTAATCAATGCTTACAAAATATTTAAAGTGCTTGGTACATGTTTAAATAAATGATCTTTAAAAGATAATTCCTCATAGTTTAATATGTTATTTTGTTTTCTGAAAAAAAAAAAAAAAAAAAAAAAAAAAAAAATCAACTTTTAGTCGAGTGAACCCCTTACTTTTGGAAATTTAAAAATGGTAACATAAATAAAATATTGCTCGTTGAGAAAATCTTTTTGCTTTAATGATCGCTTAATTTATAACGAATACAGTAGTAAAAACAATATTAAAAATATATATTTGTTTTATTGTTCTAACAAATGTTTGCAAAATTGACAGCTCAAAATGTTTTATTATCGAAACTCGAGTTCAACTGTGAGCTCCAGTGCTCAAAAAAAGGCAACCCAATAAATACAATGGCTGAAGTAGTTACAAAATTCAGATTTCGGAAAATTTCGTTTTTCATCTTTCATTTCGGTCCCTTTTTACATACAATATCAGACCCGTTCTACGAATGCGCAGAAGTGATACAAAAATAGAGTTATCGTTCTTGGCTATTTCGTTCATATAAAAGTGGGTCAATCAAGAACCGTTTTTTGATGTCTGGATTAATACACGTTATGAACTTCCATAGTTCTGAAAAAAGGAGTGTGGCTTAGTAATGACGTTTTTTTAAACGATACCTGTCAATGGCCGCCAAGCACGTGAAATTTGATCATCCCTAGAACTAGATTCATTGCGTATGAATCATTTTGGCATGAAAGCCAAACCAGGAAGTGAACAATTCAGTTCCTGCTTATATTTCAAACAGGCAAGACGTATATCTCGCTCTACCTGGGCTAACGGTAGATGAGTTGAGGAACTCCAGGATACTACTTCATCTAACCGACATGAATCAGCCTATCTTCATTTAGTTTCTGTGTTCTTGTGAATAAAATTTCATATCTATTTAGTTGTGGAGCCATTGTTTTGCAGGGAAGAATGGTGATCCCTTTTTCTTGTGTAACATTTCTCTTTCAGTCAGATTCGGCCAGACGTATTATTCTTCCAAGTAAGTTCGTCATTCTTATTTTCTTCCTAACCTAAACCTTACTTCACAGCAAAAATTGGCGATACAGCTAAAACTTGTAAAACTTGATGGAAAGAAAAAAATTAAAAAATAACAATTATTTTAGAATTTAGCGTGTATAAATTTAACATAAAATGATCCAATTTTCAGGCCATTTTTATTTTTTAGGGCCGTTAACTACATTTTTTTCCATACATAATCGCCTAAAAATGTAGACCCCCCCCCCAAAAAAAACCCAGAGAATTCATCTTCCATAGTAACAGTTAAAAAAATGTTAACTGCCCTAAAACACTAGAATAGCCCAGAAATTATGGGATCGTTTCACGTTAAATTTATATGCGAAATTGATCCCCCACTCTAAAATAATTGTTTTGTTTTTTTAGTTTTTTCTTTCCGCCAAGCTTTTTAAGCTGTTCACACATAACTGCCTAAAAACAGTAGAATCTCATTTTTTGGATTTAACTGAGGGTGTTAATCTACAATAATACTAAGCATTCGTCACAATATATAAAACTATAAAGTGTCTCCGTTTTTTGGATTCAATTGCACTATAGGGACCAGTGGGAATTATTCTCTCCCTAATATATACATTCAATGTATGTCCGGCGCAAACGCTGATCCCAGCCTGAAGGCCAAGAATTTGTCTCTTCAGCGATCGAGCAATTCTATTTTTTTTTTAATGGGTAGAAGGAGATAATAAGCAATGCAAAAAAAGTAATTTAAAAAATGTCATCTGATGTCGCTGCTGTCTCGAACGTGCAACTAACTAAAATACACTTTCTTAGCTTCTGGCTAGAATCAAAATACCGTGTCTGTTCTATTCAGAGATGGTACAATAATATAATGGGCTCTGCGTACACACCGACCGGACATTCGTAGAATGGAAATATGTTAAACTCCTACAAGGGTCTTAGAGATAGACCCCCCCTCCATAACCAAACATATTCCGAAACTACAAACATATACCATTATACTTTTACACATAATTGTTAGTCGGCATTCTTTTAAGCATGCCAGCAATATACAACAGAACAATAGATAAATGATACAACTGTGGAATTTCCACGGGTCTCGCTCGTAGATTTAGTAATATGCTAAGGCATTTCACGTTCATTCGTACAGTACATACGTTATCTTTAACACACATTAAAAAAAATAAAATGAGATCGTCTGATAAGCACAGATGGTGATTGGTGATTAGTCTGATATCATTAAGATAAACAATTCTAACTTTCAACATTTTAAAATAAATTGTTCCCAAATCAAAAACAGTACAATTTTATATAAATACATTTCGAAAAGTGGCATCCGTTTTATCGATTTGAATAATATTCAACTGACAATTATGTTTACGGTGAGAAAACAGAATATTTGTTTTAAAAATAATTAAATTGCCACAATTTTAAATAAATAAAGACATATTCGTTTTATTTATTTAAAGAATATTTATCTGACAATAACAATTATTTTTATGGAAGAAGAAAGTATTGACTCTAACATACATTAATTATTTTTAAAATTAATATTATTATTAATAGTAAATTATAAACATTGAGGTAGAAAGTACTGTTGAATTTCCACAGGTTCTCACCAGTTACTCTATTGGGTTGGTAACTAAGTTGCCGTCTTTTTTTCTTTTTTTTCTTTTAATTTTGGAATCTTTTTTTGCAAGAATTCTATTCTGTAATCATTTTGTAATCTTTTTTTTTTCGCGTTAATTTAAGTTAATTTCTGTTTATTTTCAGATCATTATGTCAAGTTAAGAAAAATGAATATTTTCGACACATTCTTTTTGCATTTGGATTTCTACCAACGCGTTACCGAAAATCTTTTTGAACGCTGGGAAGAAGTTGTAAACAACAAGAGAGAATACATTATTGATAAATTAGTTCTTATTTTTTATTGAACTTTTTAAATTTAAAAAATGGCGGGAACTTAGTGGCCAACCCAATATAATGAATAATTTTAATGCTGGGCCTAGTAATGTTACCAGTAATTTAACATTGGGCTACAAAAATTGTTTTTTTTTTTTGTTAAATTGTTGAAGTTTATTTTCAACTGCTTTCGAATAATTTTGTATGGCTTAATCCTAAAATTACATGCATTTCTTGTAATCAGACTCGGTTTCTATGCTAAAATTCCTTTCTTTACAGTCATGTTTAAAAATATAAATTTATATTGAAATTACCAAAATGTTAATATTTATCTATCAATATAAATAAATGAGAAAGATTTTGTTTCATGTTTACAAAGTTATAAATGAAATGTTTATTTTAAACCAACGTTTCAAGTAACACACTTTGTGAAACGATAGCGAGTCAGCAAAACCAGCGAGTTAATGATAAATTGATATACATGTTTATTTTATGTGTGTATATGAGTAAGCTATAGGACGTTTGAGTAGCAGCAGCTGTTTAAGTTATAAGACATTAACGAATAGGATGATGGTGATGATGTGTGTGCTTATTTCATGTGTATGTATATATGTATAAGCTTTATATTTACTGTTCAACTATTATTAGTAGCAGCACCTAATTCTCGTTTAGGTGCCAAATTGTCTTGTTTTCAGTTCCAACAATAAATTGATTACCTTCTACCGTGTTTTACATTTTTTCTTTACGTGATCTAAATTCCATATTATGCTTCCACAAATTATTCTATCATTAGTCGGACTTCGTAGGAAATTCCACATTGCTTTCTATATCAATCTCTATAATACTATTCCTTTTGAAATAATAAATGTCTGTCAGGATCAATACTATTAAGAAATTACTCTTTTTTTCATAAACATAATTATCATTGTCAGCTGAATATTCTTTCAACAAATAAATCAAATATGTCTCTTCATTTATTTTAAATTGTAGCAATTTAATTCTTTTGAAAACAAATATTCTGTATTCTTACCGTAAAAATAAATGTCAGATAAATATTCTTCAAATCAAAAAATATTTATTCATAAGTAATTAAACAATACATACAAAATGTGGCACAAGGCCGAAAAAAGAGGAGTTGGAACTAACATAAATTAACTTAACTAGTCACAATCATAGCATTCATCAAAACAAAGTCACTCAATGATTAACCTACTTAAAACCCAAATAATACAATATAAACATGAAGTGTGTGGGGGGGGGGGGATAAAAATCTTATATACAAAAACAAATTAAAGTAAATCAATAAAACGAATGTCACTTTTTGAAATGTATCTATTTTAAATTGTACTGTTTTAGTCGATGGGACGGCAATGTGATTTTAGAACAATTCATTTTTAAATGGGTAAAGTCAAAACTTTTAAACTTAGAAATATCAGATTAATCAACAAACACGACCTTTATTGATCAGACGATCTCATTTTTTTTAAATGTGTGTGAAAGGTGATAACGTATGGTATGTATAAACATGAAGTGGCTTAGCGTATTATTATCTAAAGGGCAGGCAGGTCTCTCTCTCTCTCTCTCTCTCTCTCTCTCTCTCTCTCTCTCTCTCTCTGTCCAAAACAAACACCCACAAAGTTGGTATATTCTTGATCATCGTTGCCCGGGTTGAATAATATCTAAAATTCAAAAACATTCATTCTTTGGGGGTCAACTAAGCCAGGTTTCGTCAGGGAGGGGGTCAGCCATATCCAATGGTATCCATTATATAAAGGGGAGGTGGATGAGTTACAGTATTATTATTTTCAATAGAGAGAAATGGGCTGAGCGGAGGTGAAAGAAGGGTGTGGAAAAATGGGGAAGAAGAAAAGAGAGAAAGATAGAGAGTTAGGGTAGCCCTGCTAATTATATAGACGAATAACTGTCATGCTGGTCCCAGTGATTGTCACATTTTAGATAACACTGGGCTACAAAATTTTTTTTTTTCTTTTTGCTCAGTTCTTTTTTCAATTGCTTTCGAATAATTTTGTACGCTTAATCCTAAAATGATATCCGGTTCTCTTAATCAGTTCCGGTTTCTATCCTAAATTGAATTTTGTAAATCTGATCTTCTGAAGAAATCGTTTACATTTTTATGACAGTTGATTTTTGTTAATATTTCTTATGCGAAATAGGTTTTTAAAAGAAAAAATTGGGTGCTTATATAGATGACGACAGATATGAAAAACGCATTTCCATGACATAGTGGCTAAGTGGTTAACGACGTGGACTGAGGACCTAGGTGTGCCGGGATCGAATCCAGTTCATTCCATAGAAACACTTTTATCAAAACCTACACCTGACCTTGTGTCTAACCTCATGGAGAGGAGGTAAATAAAATACTTAATAAAAAATAAAAATCAGTTTTCTCGTATTTGATTTATTACTTGTTATGACAGACTGAGTTATGTCCCTCTGATGTACTTGTTTTATGCTCGAACCTTCAACCTCAAGAAGACTGTTACTTAGAACTAATTATTACTTGGCACTTTTATCTGTTGTGCCACGAGTCCTTAAGGAAGAAGGTCGGAGGTTACATCAACCAAAACGTTGTGAAAATAACATCAAAGGTGAGAACAGTAGTCCGAATAATCCAAATTATCAATTTTCATCTAAGAAATTCCGAAACATAAATTGCTGCATAGTTCCCGGCCTTGTTGTTGCCTTGAAAGTCCTTTATAACCAGAACAAAAGGCTTTCACATTTCCAGTTCCACTTCGTTCATTGGATCTCCGGAGAGTTTGTGGAACCTCTGTTCGAGCAGTAACAACAACAACAATAGTGCCAGAGAAACGATGTCTGACATATTCGATGTTTATTTGGTTAAAATACTTAATACTGATTGGTCAATTCTTTCAAAATATTCAATCTCGATCGGTTGCCTATATCAGACTTCAACCAATCGGAACGAGACGCCTCTGGGAACCAATGACTATATAAGCAAGAAGCCAAACGTTATCGCTAGGGGTAGACTCAACTTATCACAGCCCCCCCCCCCCCCAAAAAAAAAAAAATAACGGTATTGTTAATGTTCCTGATCAAACTTTAGCGTAAGAAAATGTTAAAAGTCATTAAAAAAACATGCCTTTCATTAACCCGACCACTAACCCTATGGCCGGGTGTCAATAAAAAAATATATAAATAAATTTAAAAAGACGAAAAAGATTCGAGCGATGTGCATGTAAAGCTTATGGGCCAAACTCAAGTATTCTGGCTTTTATTGTAGATTAACACCCTCTGCTAAATCACCCCTTCAAAAATAAGATTTTGTAGGCGATTACGTGTGAACATCAAGAAAAACTTGCCCCTCTCCCCCAAACAATTATTTTAGAATTTAGAATGAGAGGGAGAGATCAGTTCCGCATATAAATTTAACGTAAAATGACCCCTATTTCTGGGCCATTCTAGCGTTTTAGGGCACTTAACCAAATTCTTTTTTTTTTTTGCTATGGGAGATAAATCCTGTGTATTTTGGGGGGAGGGGGATCTGTTTTTTAGGCGATTACATGTGGTTTTACAAACTTGCCACTCGTACTTAAAAAGTTTGATTAACTGTTAGTTTTCTAAAACGCTAGAATGGCCCGGAAATTAGTGATCATTTTACGTTAAATTTATATACGAAACTGATCCCCCATTCTAAATTCTAAAATAATTGTGTTTTTTTTCCTTCTTTCCATCAAAGTTTTTTTAAGGTGCTTACACGTAATTGCATAAAAACAAATAGAACCTCATTTTTTTTTGGGGGGGGGGGGGATTCAGCGGAATGTGTTAATCTACAATAATCATAAAAAATGTCAATGTTAAAAGCTATATATAAAAAAATACATACACACATACCTTTAATTAACCCTACATCTAACCCCTAAGTCCAGGTGGCAATGCGAAAAAAAGAATAAATAAATAAATAAAAGGCGGCAATGATGCGTGGGTGTAACGGGGCTGTTAAATCAAGGTTAGAGCCCAAAGTCAAGTATTGTTTAATTTGTGCTCAAACAAACAACATTTTTCAACTGCGACACTATTCTAGAAAAGAACCATTTTTTTTGCCCTGGGGTGATAGGGTTTTTATTACAACTTTCATGGCAAAAGTCGATTATGTAATTAAGCTGTGCAGTCATTCATGATAGACTTAGGCATTCTTGTCTACCTTAATTACTTACTAACAGCACGACAACAGCATCCGTCATCTATGAGCGTAACGCAGGATTAGCGACGAAATCTCCCAAAAGCCGAATATTATAACAATGGAAACAAGACACTCACAAAATGTTCTTAACTCATGTATTACATGAAAAAAAAAACATGATCAAAATTAAATACCTTTAAACTAGTGTACACCCTTCGACAAAACAAAAATTATGCTTCAACAGTCTTCACACTTCTCTAAATGAATAAATGCGAAAGTTTTTTTATTTTATTTATCACACCTATTTTACCATAAAAAATGGCTGACTGTTATTTAAATCAATAACACAACATAGTAATTTGAAATACTGAACATATATAACAGAGACGAAACACCCAAACAGCTCTTCGCATGCTTAAATTGCATAGCTATTTCGTCTTTAAAACCGGTCATAATATTTATCTATTTATATGAATAAATGTGAAAAGTGTTGTTACAACAAACTTATGAATAAAATGTTTATTTAATTTTATGTTACAAGTATTTCAAATAGCAAACTTTATAAAGCCAGTTAGTATTCATATAAAAATCATGAAGTTACGTCAGTAATTTAATTTTTTTATATATAAATTATTACTATTTCTGATGACCTAAAGAAATATCTACCGTTGATGTTTTTTTTTAAATTTTATTTAGAATGGAGGATTTTTTCCCAAATTTATTCGAGACGGCAGGGCTTTGTCTGACTTGCGAGTTGCTTTCCAAATGCATTTTTATTTCTACTTTCAATCGGATAGGACACTGTCATTCAATGCAAACATGATTTTGAACTAAAAAAAAATATATATATCAGGTTAAAAATATCGGGTACAAAATTGACTTAACATCGGTAAGAGGAGACAATACAAAACAGATAATAACCGAAACGAAATTGATCCAGCCAAGGAAGTTCAAAAGCACCGATATTTTAAAATCTTTCATAGCCAATATATATTTTTTTTATTTCTATTTATTTATTTTAATGCTTGCATTGAATGACAGTGTTAGCGACAAAGCAGGAACTATTCAAATAGTTATTTTTCAAAACATTCATTACGGTCTTATTTTTTAAGGTTTGATCTAATTTTTAAGGTATGCGCTCTTAAAAGACAAATGGCTAGCAACTGGAAGAATGTGTCAGCTACCATTCTCCACAAGAAAAGAGACTTGAAAGATATTAAGAACTACAGAGTATTCTCCCAAATTCTCCTCAAAAGGATGCAAAATATACTTGACAGAAACCTACCCAGAGACCAAGCTGGATTTCCACTATGGAACACATTCAAGTTGTAAGCCAACTCCAAGAGAAATGCCACTTTGTTTTGCCTTTGTCGACTATGAATTTGACTTCATATTCACAGCTTTGAAAAGTCAAGGAGTTGACAGAGCTTTCAGCAACTTGTATCAGGACCTTTACGGTGGAGCCACAGCAACTCCAACAGGATAGTAAAAAGAGGTACCAGACATGGCGACAACAGTTCACCAAACCTCTTTACATCCTGCCTGCAAGATTCGGTGATCAATAAAATTAACTGGGAAGGCAGAGGTTATCAATATGTACAGAGAATACCTTGCTCATCTAGAATTTCCCGACGATATCATTGTTATAACCTCAAGAACTAGAAGGGATTCTTAACGACATTCACAGCGCTAGCCTTATAGTTGGCCTTAAAAACACACACTGGAAAAACCAACGCCATGTTTAACAAATATGCCACAAAAGCCCCAGTCATAGTGAACAGTGAAAATGTCGAGGAAGTTGACAATTACATCTATTTAGGGAAGATGGTGAGAAGTGACGCTGATATCCCTGCCTGAAATCAAATGGCGAATTGCGCTTGGGTGAATAACTCTTTTCCAATATAGACAACATCATGGTTGGTTTGGTTGTTTTGTTTTACGCCATATCAACCCTTTTCGGGTTATTTAATGTCGAATCTGGTCATTTTGGTAAAAGTTTTTATGTTTCAAGTTCTTTATATGTTCAAGTATTTGTCGAGTGAAAGGGGAAAGGGGGGAGGGAAATTGTTGTTTTGCAGAACATAATTGAGTTTTGCAAAGAGAAAAACATCAATGTTGGGTCCATTTTGGGTCAGGAAGCCGATATCTTCAGACAGCCTGATCTGGTAGCACCAAGGAGACAACATCATGAAGACTAGAGTCCACGATGAACATTAAGCAAAAAGTGTTCAATGAATACATCATGCCTGTTATGACATATGGTAGAGAAACATAAGCACTTAATAATGCAGCGATGGAAAAAGCTAAGAGTGACACAGTACAAAATGGAACGCATTATGCTCGGCATCAGTTTACGTGAAAGAAAAAGAAATAACCCGGATCAGACAGCAAACTGGAGTAAACGACATCATCATCATCACCATACGAACAACAAAACATAGATGGGCAGGTAACCTTTCGAGATCTACAGATAACAGGTGGACATCTAGAGCGACAAAATGGACCCCGAGGCAATGGAAAAGACCAAGAAGAAAGCCAAAAACATGGTAGAGAGACGACCTCGACAGCCAACTTGGTCCTACGTGGCCATGCCTAGCCAGGGACAAAACAAAGTGGAAGGAAACCAGAGAGAGGTTCCTACTCCAGGATTGATCAAAAATCCTAATGATGATGAACTTTGGCCATGCCTTTTGACCCCCTGAATCGAATGACAGAAAATGGCAAACGAGCATATCCTGTATGGGCCATGCCTTCTTTCGCAAAAATATAGGACCCTAACCCAATTCTAACCGGCATTTTTATGGGACCACAAATACGGAGATGTTATGATCTGCTTTAATTTCAATTTCTCAAAAAAGGTACCAGTTCTTACCGAAAAGTATGTTCTTCATACATGGCATCCTGAAATAAATCAATCACGAAACAGTAGAAAAAGTTTTTTTTTAAATATTTTTAAACAACGTTTTTCTCATTAGAGTCTTATTAGGTCGTGAAAATAATGTAACACCGTAGAAAATAATATAAAAACGCAAAATATCCGAAAAAAGTAAAAAAAAAAGTTCAAAAGCAGCACGTAGCAGTTACATGAGAGATCTATTTTTGTTTATATGTATGTGCACTATCTTGTGTTATGTCGAGTTGTAATTTGGTCGGCATATTGATACACAAGCAAATAGCGCACCACTGACATGCGCACTCAAAGCCTACTGATTTCCGCCCACCTCGTCAGTGGCGGGAAGATACAAATCAGTTCCCAAGTAGATTTCGTCAGGGCATTCATCCTGTTCTCGTCCTGTGCCAGAAGCGAGATGTCGAACTCCAGGATACAGCATTCATTTATCGAGAAAAGCCAACCTCTCTTTGTTCCAGTGTTCCCTTCGAATAAAAGTTGATTCATACTTTAGTGGACGAGTTTTGTGTTCGGAAGATGGTGACCCTTTTCTTATTCCATATTCTATTTCAGTCAGATGCGGTCAGATACAACTAACGCTACCAAACTACGTTCTTCATCCTGACTTTCTTCCAGACCAATCATTCTCCAACTAAATACCATTTGTTTTGTGTAGTTGTATAAAACAAACATGATCAAGATCAATTAAGTAAATAAACATGGCCGCCAGCGATAAAAACAATCGATCCAAGTTCAATATTCAATATTTAAAGAAGCAAATTACAATTTTATTTCAGGGCAAAAAATAACATTTAAAACCAAAAATCAATTTTATCTTAATTTTGGGTGAAAAACAAGTGAAATAGGCGAGATATGACAACAGTCCCTATAGTACAAATGTGTACATTTCTACCATCCTTTCCGTACATGGCAACTGAAGCATGCTTATTTTATTTTTTATCAACTTTATTGAATTGAAGTACAATTGAATCAGAGTTTGAATTTAGTTGATAAGTTTCTTTTTCTTTCGCTAATTCATTTTTGGTATGTCAGTCTAAAAGATCGATGTCAGCCCACAAGTCGATGGCGTTCAGCCAATATAAGTTTTTTTTTTTTTTTTTTTTTTTACTAATGAGTCACCATTTATAAGGCCCAAAGGCCACTCGAGGACAAGGGTTAGAATTCGAACCGATGGTCGCCCCAAAAAGAAGAATTTGAAGTGTTTTTAGGGGATAAACTACGCCGGGTGTGATAATAAAAAATACCTTATTTTTCTCCAATAAATTATTTTTCTAAACATTCGTTACGGTCTACTAAACTAACCCTTACTGGCCGTCACTTCTACTTAGGGTTAATGGTAAAAAAATGTTAAATGCCCTAAAACGCTAAACGTTAAAAATGGGGGAATTATTTTATGTTAAATTTATATATCAAACTGATCCCCCACTCTAAAGTCTGAACTAAAATAATCGCCTATAAAAAGGAGAACCTCGTGTTGTGTATAAATGTACCCCCCCCCCCAAAAAAAAACATCTTGGTATTCATTTTTTTTACGGTAAAGAAAAGAAGGTAGCACCGTAGTAATAAAAAGCTACACAAATTCACCGAAACGAAATTGCCCCAGTTAAGAAATTTTAAAAGTACATTGTACAGTATAACCCTGTATTTTTTCATCAGAAAATAAAACAGATCATCTGACCATAAAAATCCAAATGCTGCGCAATTATTGGAGTCGATTTTTTTCCCTATGAATGTGTATATCGATCATGGACGGCGGCTCCCCCACTTTTTGACTTGCCCCCTTGTTTAACCGGGCCTCCCATTTTTTAGGAGAGCCCCCCCCCCCCACTTTTATAACTGTCCCGCCGATGACTTATATTAAAAACTATTAGAACGGTTAAAATTAACTCCCCGAACAGAACAGTTTTGCATTACTTATATGCCCCCCCCCCCCCCCTGCGAAGATTAAATCCAAGATATAACGACACAAAACCACATGTCTAGAATCCTTATCCTAATCTGGAGCAAAATCCATCACATGATTTTCATTCAAGCAAATGTTTAAATTTTAAGGCTTAATGGGTCTTGGGAAATTGAAATTCAGGGAATCTTGCTTAATTGGTGTCTAATGACTATGGATCAGATTCGAGGCAAATCCAAAATATCAATATTATCAAATGCAGAGGCGTATTATGCCCCCTAAAAACCCTTTAAATTACGTCAAAGAAACTGAAATTTTGGCAATACTTTATAAATTCATGTCTGATACGTATTGTTGAAATTAAAAAAAAAAAAAAACGGAGGTATCTGATATTGTGAAGAGTTACCACTACCAGTCCCTTTTTACTCTCTTTGAATAAAACTAAATATAGCCCACATTTGGCCCCTTACTCCAAAATTCAAACTGATTGATTAAGTAGTTTAGGAGAGAACCCTGTAATATAAACATAATTAACTTTATAAAGATATAGATGCATAGAATAGTCTATACAAAATATTAGAATAAATTAACTTTTAAGAAAAACACGCGCTCGACACTATTTCAAAACACCACATCGACTAAAACCAGTATAGTCAATGTTTCAGGTAATAACAAGGTGTTTTGAAATAGTGCCGAAGAACGGCATTTTTTTTTTTTTGATTCCCCTAAAAGTAATGTCAGCTAAATAAGTTTATGTACTTTTATTTAAAAAAAAAAAGTCAAAGTAAACATTGTTTATTAAACAATACGAACAAAAATATGCTGGGAGGAAGGTACAATGGAACGAACATATACTACAGTGCCTCTCCTCCAAGGAGGTGGTAATGCCTGGGAGGGTGGTCCCCTGACAACAGAACAGATACTACAGTATACTAGTTTCAGACATAGATACCAGATCTCCATTCAATAATATTCACTATTTTGGGACATAACGGTCCCTTAGACTATAAATTGATTAACAGTCCTATTACTCATGTCGCGCGCACCTTTTCCGTCTTTAGTATTTATTTCTCGTAATGCTACCCGGACTTAGGGTTAAGGAAGGCCCTTTTTTACAATGACTTAAGTTTAAATTACTTCTTATTCTTGTATAAATTGATTTGAAAATCAGATTTTAGTCCGCCATGATGATCACTGAAGATGCCTATGTTAAAAGTCATAAATAATCGTTGCACTGAACTTTTCTTTTCAGTTTTAAGATGGCTGCTATTGAAACAACATTATCTTAATCAAATTAGTTATAGCTTTATAACAATTTGGCTCAATTAATAATTTAATGACTAAACATTACCTTATTAATATTATATCTTAAAGATACAAAATTTTAATATAACCAAAAACATATCTTTCCTTAACCCTATCACTTACGATAAGTCCGGGTGGCAATACGATTCTTTTTTCTTTCTTTTTTTTTAAATTTCCGTTAGCCTTATGTTGTTTTGTTTTTTTTGTAGATGTGCCATTTTGTTCGGGACCGTTCAACTTTTAAGGAACCCTTAATTTTAATTTTTATTACAAAAAGGACAAGAAATCAAAGTAAACAATGCTTTACGTTTGTTTACTAACAAAACAGAAAATAAAGAACACCATGTTTATGATAGGCAACCTATGCATTATTTGACTTGTTGACGAAAAAGCACTCAATTAAAAATGGATTTTCTAAATGGAGAAAACATATAGACAAAAAACAACAACATTAAAAATAAGTAAAATGATACTTACTGAAATAATTTTAACACATGAAGAAAAAAAAAACGTTTGTCTTTTTAGACGTGCAAATCCAGGTCAGGTTTTAAAAAGTTGAGCGGATATTTTTTTTTTATAAAGTTGTGATATGTTACTGGCAACAAGAAAAATAGAAGATAAAAAATACAATTGTAAAGTAATTCAATATTCAATAATGACTTCAAATAAGAAAATCCAGACAGGGAGCGTTTTGATGCCTACACACGAATCGGCCGAATTCTTGTCGCGTGTTCTGTGTTGGTTTAGCCACTTGTCGCGTTGTTGTTAGGGTAATAGTCTTTTTCTTTCTTTTTTTTTTATAAGAGTAAAAACGGGGTTGGGTGTCTTGTTAAAGATGCGGAGTTTTATCCCTGAATTTTTTCTTTTTGTATTCTGTTGTTTCTGTCAACTACGCCGATTTTTGTCCACATTTAAATATGCGCCATCAAGTTGAACTGACTGGATTTGAGGCTTGACTGAGTGGAATAGCAGTGACTTAAATAATAACAACCTTGCAAAGCCAGCTGTGGTTTTCGCCTGACGCGGAAAAAAAGAGGTGCGGGCATGCGGGGTGCGGGGAGCAGAACATACTCTCTCATATATAACTCCCCCCCCCCTCTCTCTCTCACACACACTCGCATATATATATATATATATATATATATATATATATATATATATATATATATATATATATATATATATATATATATATATATATATATATATATATATATATATATATACACACTCTCTCTCTCTCTCTCTCTCTCATAGCTCCATAAACTAATGATGACTCATTTATTCGGATCACTCTCAGTTATATCTATAAGCACTGTTAAACAAATAAATAAAAGGTCCTCAACTCTAATGATCGCACGTAAAATCACATTTCCTCACTTAAACAACACTGCAGAAGTTCGGAATAGAGTCCGCATCATATTGTGTTGATTTTTTTTTTTTTAAGTTTATTTTTATGAGAAAATAATATAACGGATTGGGAAAAATAATTGTAAATTTGTAGATTAACAGTAACACTCTCCGTTACCCCCCCCCCCCCCACTCCCGAAATAAATGAGATTCTTCTTTTTTCTTTTTCTTTTTTTTTTGGGGGGGGGGGGGGGATTATGTGTGAACACCCTGAAAAACTTGTTTAAAAATTTCGAATTAATTTAGCGTAGGGGATTAGTTTCGGATATAAATTTAACATAAAATGATCCCCCATTTTCGGACCATTCTAACTTTTTAGAGCCATTAACCAAATCTGTTTACCACTATCCAGAGTGGCAAGCTCGTAAAACCGTACGTAATCGCTTAAAAAAAGTAGACACTCCTCATAAGAAAAATATATACACAGGACTTATCTCTCATAGAAAGAAAAAAAAATTAATTAGTCAACTGTCCTAAAACGCTAGAATGGCCCGTAAATGGGGGATCATTTTACGTTACATTTATATCCGAAAACAATCTCTAAATTCTAAAATAATTAAAAAGTAGAATCGTCTTTTTTAGTGGGGAAGGGGAGGGGGTGATTCAGCGAAGGGTGTTAATCTACAATAGCACCAAAATGTTTCTAGTTTTCACGCACCGCTACTTACTTTCATTGTAAACTAAATATGGACTTTATAGCCGGTGTAACTAAAGTGCATAAAAACTGTCTTTATGCACTTTAGTTACAACGACGTTCTGGCGAAACGGGTTGGCAACTATTTTGCATGAACAGTTGTCTATGAGAAAGCTGAGTTCAAAGTGGGTGCCGCGTTTGCTCACAGTCAATTAAAAACAACAACGATTCACAGAGTTGTTTGCAACTGTTTCAATGAAACAAAGTGTTTGCATCAATATGTGACAATGGATGAAACGTGGATCCACCACTTCACTCTGGAGTCAAATCGGCAGTCAGCTGAGTGGAAAGCAACAGGTGAAAGCCGTCCAAAGCGACCAAAGACGCAAACATCATCAGGGAAGATTTTGGATGTGTTAAGTTAATTTCTGTTTATTTTCACATCATTAAAATGGAATGTCAAGTTAAGAAAAATGAACATTTCGGCACTTCATTTCTTTTTCCTTTATTTATTTAGTTTTGCTTTTTGAATCCTACCAAACGAGCAGGGATTTACGGAGCCCTCCAAAAAGAGCGCGCTCCAGGAGCACGCTCCTTTTTGCTGGAGCGAAGGAGAAGAGGGCTAATTTTATATTCAGCGGGAGTGGAGCGGGACTAAAGAGCGATGGTTTTATCGCTCCGTGCTCCAAAATTATTTGATTTTTTTTAAACATTAGTTTTTTATTCAGCAATAAAAAGGAAAAGAAAAATTCTCAGCTAAACTCTTTGAGTTATTTTTTAAATCATATCTCTGGTAAATGTATATGAGATAGATAGATAGATAGATAGAGAGAGAGAGAGAGAAAGAGAGAGAGAGAGAGAGAGAGAAAGAATGAGAGAGTTACACATGGAAACAGAACACTGAACTTCTCAGGGTTTTTTCACATCTACATGTTATATTTTTGATAAGACAGTTTTCTTAAGGCAGAAGACGATTTGGCAACAAATGTCTTCAAATGCGCCAGTGAGTCTATAGATGTCTTTGAAGTTATTTTCTTAAAGATTTGAACTTTTTTGTATTTATGACAAGGATGTTTATTGCTGATTGAATAAATAAGCCAATTTTTTTTTCATTTTAATTGAATTTTTCTGTCACATTTTTACCATCGTCTTTTTGTTATTTTTAAATTCACAACTAGCATGTTTTAACCTTTTCATGTTTGCTTTTAAATTCGTTTAATTCCGTTAAAACTTGCTTTTGTAAATAGAATGTTCACAGTTTGTTTTTTGTGTGTGATAAAATGTTCAAGCAGTAAAAATATTTTTAATCAAAAGAAAAAAAATATCTTTAGTCCAAGGAAATAAAAACAATAAAAACCAACATGGCCGCCAACGATTAAAACCTGGAATTAAAGTTAGATTCTCAACACATTAAAAAGTAAATGAGAATTTTATTTCAGGACCCAAAATACAATTAAGACTAACAATCAGTTTCATCCAAAATTTGGGCGAATACCAAGCGAAATGAGCGAAAAAAAAAAAACAAAAAAAAAACAGCGGTCCCTCCAGATATTTTGTATGAAGTTTTAAGACATTAAATGGATCTCTGAATTGTTTATTGACAATTTATTGATATTTTTTGGCCAACTTATGAAATTTTTTAATTTTTTATTCAATCTTTAAAAAATAAACTTCATTGTTATTTTTCGCTCCAAATTGTACTATTGAAAAAAAATGGATAAATCGATTTATTTAAAAGTACTTGCGCGTTTCTCTGTGATAAATAATAATATACATTATACAATATAGTTACGTTCTGAAAACAAACAAATATTAAAAACCACACGACGATTAATGTTGCCCTGGCCGTTTCTCCTCTCCCAGAGAAATGTTTTATTTAAAAAGAAAATAATCACTAATAATGTTTAAAAGTAAAACTTTATTTACTTAAAACAAATCTAAATTCCCTTCCAAAATAAATAGAAAACATATCGGGTCAAATTTTCCTCCCCTGGAAAAATAAGTTTTTAATGTAATGAAAATTAAAATTGTTTTAAAATACTTCAGGGAAAATTTACGTATGCTTCGTCCAACATGTTCTATAACCCTTAGCACATCTCAAAATATTAGCGAGATTTTGTCAAATATTATCTTACGGTCTTACACTTAAAGTGACATGTCCACCCATATTGACGAGATCCTTTGACGCCCACCCCTATCCTTCGACCACTCATTGGCAGAATAGAACGTTTATGAAAGAAGGTACATTTTTATTATGGAACGCTGAAAAAGAGCCGCTCCTTTTTTATAGGCGTTTGAGCTGGAGCGGCTCCTTTTTGAAAATGGGGAGCGTGAGAGGAGCCAGCTCCAATTTTGGGCGTTGGAGCAGGAGCGGGAGCAGCTACAAAAGTAGTGGAGCGCGTAAAGCCCTGCAAACGAGGTATTGGAAATTTTGTTAAATGTTAGCAAGAAGTTGTAAACAACAAAGGATAATACATTATTGATTTATTCTGTTGTTCCTATTTACTGCTCTCCCCACAATGGCAGTGTTAGACACAAGGTTAGTTTTTAATGTGGGGAAATCCAGCTCCCCAAAGAATGGCACTCTGGATTGGAACAAAAAACAAAAATTGCATCAGTCTAGAAGACTTAGTAAAGCATCAGAACATATACTACACTTTGCTCCTGACCAAAAGACCAAATAAACTATTATATTTTTTTAACCTTAAAATATTACATTAAAAATGATGTGGCACAAGGCCAAAATTGGGTGTTGGTGGGGATGGGGGTCGGCTATCGTCCGCCTGGGGTATTCTCTAAACTAGTTTCACATTCACTCTATGGGCAAACCGACTTAATATTATCCCCAGTGTTTTGACGTGTTTTATTTTTACAAAAAGTATGTACAGAATTCATCAGTTGGGGTGGGTGGGTGTAGTATATTGAAGGAACTATCATTATTTATTTATTAATTTATTAGTTAGTCGTTATTTCTATTAAATCTTTTAAAGTTAAATTTAAAAAAAACGACGGAAACTTAGTTGCCAACTCAATGCATTCTAAAGGAAGGATTTTAATTACACCGGTTATAAAGTAAGTTTCTAATTTACAATTTACAACTAATGAGCCTAGAAAATATGGCGAAAAAGAATATATCAGCTTTGTATGTATGTGTGAAGGTTTTGTGAAGATTTTTACTTTTAGCTGAACACACAGGCAGACAGTTTGATTGTCTACAAGACACAATCTTCAAGTGTCTTCGGTCGGTCTCTCTGTACAGGGGTTTGTCAGGACAACCGGACATGAGGATACTTCACCCTACAAGTAAACCGTGACCAAATAAGATCCCCTCGGAATGGCTACCCCACACTGGCTCATACAATAAATGGTGCACCTTCTCCTAGTGATGCTACCTCAAGTAACAACACCTAGCTGGATACTCCACCGGACCAGATGAATTCTGGTCCATATTTTGGAATCCGGCAAGACCAGGTAAATCCCAAATCGATAATCGTTCAAAAATCGAAAATTAAACAAAAAGGCAACTAATAAAAATATACAGTTCGTTTGAAAATAAAATTTTCGACCGATTGGTGACAGTTATTAACTGTATTTTTGTTTAATTTTCGATTTTTGAGTTGTTAAAAATACAACATCGAGGCTTCACATCGAGTAAAATCCGCCGCCAAGCTGAATTCATCAGGTTTACAAGACTCGGAAAACAACGATAAAAATGTAAATAAAAGCGCTTTAATGGTCATGATTTTACGTTATATGCAAAAGTGCACCCCCTCTTCAACTCTGATGTCTAAAATATTGTTGCTGTTTTATTTTTGTTTTTTCTTTCTATTTACCGTCAGCTTTTTAAGACTGTCCTACCTGTAATTGTCTAAAATGTTTGGGGTGGGGGCGTAGCATATGATGCAGGGCCCCAGTTTTATCATAGACTGTTTTATCGCTAAAGCAAAAAATTTCATATTAAAACTTATTTTGGTAGATTTGTAGAGCTAAATCACACACACTCCAAAACAAAATAAGATTTTACTTTTTTTTAGGCGCTTACATGTGAACACACGAAATTTTTTTTTTCACAGTTTTCAGTGTGTTACTGCTGTTCACACGTATTGGCTTAAAAAAAGAAAGAATCTCATTTTGTGTGTGGGGGGAGGGGGTTTAGCTGAGGATGTTAATCTACAATAATACCCTTATTTTATCGGTTAAGCACAAAATTACCTGATTATTAATTATTATATCGATTAATAATTATTCACTTTATAAGAACAATGTGTATTAATTTGTATATTTTATATAAATATAAATCCGTCCCGTCACGCAAAAGTTAGCGAGTAAAAAACGTGCACTTTTCTAACTACTGGACAAAACTAATTCAAGCGCGAAAGCAAGTAGCAAGTCAGACAACCCCGTCGCCTTAAATGAATTTAGAAAGAACACTTCTACTCTAAATAAAAAGTTAACGGTTAGTGATTTTTCTCTCTCTTTAGGTCATCAGAAATGATAATAATAATTTATATATGAAAAATTAAATGACTGACGTAATTCTATGATTTTATATGAATATTAGTGTGAATACTGGCGAAGCATATTTTTCACCCGTCCGCTCGTACAATAATACTCGACTAGACACCAGGGAAGATAACTGTAACTTCATAAATATTACCATCAAGGGAGATAACTCGCACCTCATCCCCATTATTTATAAAATGTTCGAAAGTACATTTTGAAATCCTTAGAAATTGCCGAATAATACAACAAAATAAATCTGGCTTGAAATAAAGTTTTAATGGGAAAAGTCAAGTATTAAGGTAATTTTCTGAACCCGCTTTTATTTTAGGGTGGTAAAGTAAAAAAGATAACTTATTTTTAGATTTTTTTCAACAATTACTTGATTTTAATAAAGATTTTCTGCATTTCTTCTAAACTTGTTTTTAGATATTTTTTGTTAAGAATTGATTTTAACAAGTATGTTTCCAACAATTAAGTTTTATTTACAAAAACAAAAAAAAGTTTTTTGTGTGTGAAATGGAAATGAAGAAAACATTTTGTATTGACTAGTAAATTTAATATTTTTAGAATTCAGAGAAAGTAGACCTCCACTGGAAGGGTACAGAGAGTACTGGGTCCTTGGAGAGGCTTATTGCCACTAAAAATTTCATAGAAGACCAATGGTCGTTGCCAACGAGAAATCAATAATAAGCGGGTCTTGCGATAACGCAAAACCATTTGTAATGGTTAGCGAAAGGGGTGGAGTGTACTGAAAATATGGGGAGACTTGGTGTCACTCAGACTCCAAGGCACACCACCGGTTATAGTCAGTGGGCAATCACTGATGATGACCAGTGTGAGAACTCCTAGTGGGTAAAAATAGCAATAATAACATTTAAAACAGTAACTTATAGTACGTTCCATCGTATACGTGAAATACCGAAATGAAAACTCGCCCATAAGATATGGTGCTTCTGCTGTTTCACAATGACATGTTAGGCCTCTCTTTAAAAAAAAAAAAAATAGCTAAAGAAATGTATAAACTTTATTATAGCTGAAAAGAAGACTGTACACCAAAAATTACGCAAATTCATCCAGTATTTATTAAATTAAAAATAAAAAACGAGTGTATCTATATATCGCCATCTTTCTTATATTTTGACTTTTTCCGAAAAAAAAATCGAGTTGTCTCCCTTGCCTAAATAAGCTGAAATGTCTACAGATACGTAAGATTGTTTTTTTTCTTCTTCTTTTTCTTTTCTTATAATTTAATAAATACTGGATGAATTTGCGTATTTTTTTTCTGTACACGTAAGTAGATAACAAAGTTTATACATTTCTTCAAATATTTTAATATCATTGTGAAACAGCAGAAGCACCAAAATATATATATGGTCGCCATCTTTATAAACAAATCCAAGGACGATAACTCACGTTCATAATTTTCTACTTAAATGACAGGGAAACATTTTTATGAAAAACATTATTTTACCAAAATTAGATTCTACAAATGTGCAAAAAAACAAAAACAACGTCTTTCTCGTTACGGTCTTAATTGTTTGTTGTTTTTAACTGAAGAAAATAACGCAACATCGTAGTAATAGGTTATACAAAAGCTCAAATGAACCGAAACGAAATTGCGCCAGTCAAGAAAGTTCAAAAGGTCTCATAATCGTACGTTCTGGCCAAATAAGACTTGCTATTTTATATTCAACAAAATTCCTGCTTGTCACCCTCCCTCCTTGCATATTGCCGTGATTGTCTTTTTCCCTTGCAAGTTATAAGACAAATCACGGTATACATCAGCCTCTTGTTCGTCTTTTACCATAGTCCGTTTTTCACAACTTTTACTGATCCCCCGTCTTAAAATCTCAATTTTTAAAAATTTCTTTCAAAAACCCCGGAATTCTCTCGCGATATGATAGGTAATTGTAAGCAGAAGAATAATTTTAACAATTTGAGATAGTCAAAAAGAGGGGGATCAGTCTACGTTGAATTTACATTGAAAACTGATCCCCGTCTTAAAATCTCAATGTTTTAAAAATTTATTTCCAAAAACCCCGGAATTCTCTATTGACATGATAGGTAATTGTACACCGAAAACGATTTAAAAAAAAATTGAGATGGTCAAAAAGAGGGGGATCAGTCTACGTTGAATTTACATTGGAAACTGCTCCCCCATCTTAAAATGTAAAATATTTGAAATTTTTTTCCAAAAACCCCGGAATTCTCTAGCAGCCTAATAGGCAAGTGTACACCAATACAAGAGGAAAAAAATGGTCAGTAAAAAGTTATGAAAAACGGACTGTGGTAAAGTGCGTTTGAAACAGTTGTTTGTTGTTTATTTGTTTGTTCATCCCCCCCCCCCTCTAAAAAACGAAAAGCTCACCATTTAAACTTCGATTATTTCCGGCCTAACAACATCGTATTTTAGGGGAAAATTTAATGTAACTAAAAGCGCTTTAAAATACTTTAAAACAAAAAAAATAGGCAAGAAAGTAGAAAAGTAACTTTGATAACAGTTATTTGTTGCATTTTTTCACCTCCCCCGTTTCTGTTGACAATCGCCAATTGCTTCAGTGAAGAAAGAAAGTAGTTTTTTTCCTTTTTAACTAAAACATGGTTTAAGTAAAAATAAATTGTTTCGAAGTAATGCCGAAATCCATTTCACTAAAATTAATTTAGATAATTGAAATAGGATTTCACACCAAAATCTTCTTTTTTTTCTTTCTTAAATATGGATTAAATATGACTAACTGTCCCGTGATTCTTGTGTGCGTTTGTGAATTAACACGTGTGTTTGTTTACATGAACCGCATAAAATATACGCACGTCACTTACACTACACACAAACAACGCATCTGTTTTAATGAAATTTGATAGGGTAAAGTTCAGGATGTGAGGACAAAAGTCCACCGGACATAAGCCCACCGGACATAAGCCCACCAAAATAATTCAAACCCGAACAAAAGCACACCAACATAAAAATAAATTAATTTTTAAAAATTAAAAAAAAATTTTTATATCTATTTTTTTTTTTTACAATTATAAATAGTTATTTATCCATAATTTTGTCCATAATTTTTTTTCTTGGCAATTTTTTTAAAATTTCCTTTTTAAACATTTTTCCGGTACTTAGTAAGTATTGCATTCTTTTAAAGGTTACATATTAAAAAAACAAACACACGCACCCTTTTTACTACTAACCCTAAGTCCGGGTGATAAAACGAAAAATACATTTTTTAAAAATTATGTATTGCATTACTCATCTTTCGCGGAAAGAAAAAAAACAACAATTATTTTAGAATGCAAACTGGAGGAACAGTTTTGCATATAATCTTAACATAAAATGATCCACCATTTCCGGGCCATTCTAACTTGTTAGTGCATTAACCAATTTTCTTTTGCGATGGGAGATCAATTCTATGCACTGTTGTTGGGTTCTACTTTTTAAAGCGATTACGCGTTGTTTTACGTCTTTGCCGTTCGGACTTAGGGTTAGTAGTAAAAAAAATAGTTAACTGACCTAAAACGTTAGAATTGTCCGGAAAGGGAGGTCATTTTACGTTAAATTTATATGCGTAACTAATCCCCTACTTAAAATGACAGACAAAGAGTTATTGATAATTGTAAAAAAATATATATATATAAAAAGATGACGCGCCACACAAGGGACCATCGTGAATTGACTTGGCTTTACGGGTGCCTCTCCATCGCCACTATTCAAAGAAACGTCTTAAGACTTTACTCAGCCTGCCAAACCAGTAGGACATCCAATGAAACGTCCTGATATTTGCATATTGGTTTTAAAAAAGGACAGTTTATTAATTAACTATTATTTACCGTTGTTGAATGAATTTTAATATATTAATTCATAATTTATAAAAAAGGGTAATTTTGTAGTTTCTCGCTCTCACGCCTCTATCCCGAATTCATGGCCGTAGACTGGCACCAATAAACTGCCTCTCCTGCTGCAAGCGGTCACAATTAACCCAAAAGGTCACATAAAATCTTTTTCAGAGAAAAATTTATAATTAAAATTTATAAAAACTTGCTGGAATATTTTTTAAATGAAAATTAAATATCAAGTAAAAATGGCAAGTAAGATTACAGAAAACCATCAAATAATTCGAATTAAAAGAAACTTTTAAAAAAATTTATTATGTGTAGTTTACAATCATTGCTATCGGTTTGAAAGCGTCTAAATTAAACTTAAAACGTTGTTTATGACCGTTTGGTTCAAGAAAAACAGTCCATTGATGGCGACCCACGGCACGAATTCGGAATAGGGGCGTGGGAAGGAGAAACCACAAATTACCTCAAAAAAGGTTTAAATTCAGACTTTAGCGTGATAGGAACACTTTTCGATATATATTACGGAGCGATTGACATTTCTTGACTGGAGGAATTTCGTTTCGGTTATCCTCTGTTTTGTATTGTCTCCTCTTACCGATGTTAAGTCAATTTTGTATCTGATATTAACTTGTTCAGAGCACTCATTTGTACCAGATATTTCAAATTCTTTCATAGTCGATATTTTGTTGCCTACTTATTTATTGTAATCATATTCGCATTGAATGACGGTGTGAGAGACAAAGCAGGAGCTATTAAATTCCATTAAGAAAGTGGTATAAAATCCAGCCTGCCATTCGATCACAGATGCTAGAATCTTATCATTGTGAATTTTTGTGCTGTAAAATCATTAAGACAAGAACACTTTCGATCAAATTTGCAGTGATATAGCTACACTGAAATTGTCGGACAAGGGGGATATATGGAGATGTCAACGTGAAGGATGCAACAGAAAACACGTCATCATAAACCTAACCCTAACTGACAACCACTCAGACTTAGGGTTAGTGGTAAAAAAATCGTTAATGCCCCAAAATGCTAGAATTCTAATTAATTCTTATAAATTATTTTTCAAAACATTCGTTACGGTATTCTAACCTAATCCTAACTGGCATCCAGTCGGACTTAAGGTTATTGGTATTTTTTTAAACTGCCCTAAAATACTAGAATAGGCCGGAAATGGGTGATCATTTTACTTTAAATTTATATACGAAACTGATCACCCACTCTAAATTCTAAAATAACTGTTTTTTTTGTTTTGTTTTTCTTCTACTTTCCGCCAAGTTCTTCAGGGTGTTTTTTTTTTTTGGGGGGGGGGTAATGGTGTTAATCTACAAATGTACCCCCCCCCCCAAAATGTACCTCCCCCCCCCCCTAAAAAAACCATCTTCTTCGTTACGGTCTTATTTTTTTAAGGTAAAGACAATAATGTCACACTGAAGGAAAGGGTTATACAAAAACCAACATTAACTGAAGCTTCAAAAGTTTAAAAGTTCAAAAGTACCTTATTTTGCACTTAAACTGGGATTTTTTATATATATTCTTTTTAGTAAAAACAATACTTTTTTTAAATTATTTTTTTTGTTATGGAAATCACTCCAGACAAGGCATGAAGCCACTTGATGTAAGGAGCTAACAAGAATGAAAGATGATTATCGCAAAGACAGAAGATGCCTATTAATCTTGGTCTTGAAAAGACCAAGGCCATAGGTAGGAGGAAAACAGTCAGCAGGAAGAGAGTTCCACAAGCCTGCAGTTCTTGGAAAGAAGCTACTGAAATAAGAAGCTGTATTACAATGAGGTATCAAAACAGCGAATTAGACCAATGAGTCAAACGAGCTGGAACAAAAGAAACAGGGAATAGATCACATAATTCAGAAGAACACATATCATAATAGTATTGATAGAAAAGACTGAGACTAGCAACATCACGTCTGTGAGAGAAAGGGTGCAGAGAAGAAGAAAGGGTGTGGCCAATCAAATTACAGATATGTTTCTGCACCTTATCAAGAACCCTCAAATATGACAACAGTACTCCATACATATTTAACAAATATTACCTGTGTATCACATTTACCGTAATAATAACACGGAAATTAAACATGTCCGCCAGTTTCGGTCTGTTTTCTCAACAAAATTACACAGGGGTAAATAACTCTTGTTATTTCCGGTTTGGAAAAAATATATGCATGTATGTACAGATCCTCCGAGTCTAGACGGTTCGTCTCGGATATATATATGTAGTCAGTGAGTCACTGTCCACAGAGAATAAACCAGTTGCCTATGTTCTGTTTTAGTGGATGACGTCATCTTTTTGTCACTTCAGCAATTATGATGTCATAAAAAGTCGCTTCCGGATGTCTTCAACCTGTCTTAGTGGATCATTTTTGTAACGTCATCGCTTTGTGAAGTTATAAAAGATTTCCATATGTCTTCCACCTCTGTTTAAATGGCTGGTATCGTTTCTTTGTGAGGTCATTAATTTATGGTGTCATCCGGTATGCACAGAGACAAACAAATATACAAGACCCATAGACATTTGGTAGTATACTAGACTCTCTAAGATTATATATATATATATATATATATATATATATATATATATATATATATATATATATATATATATATACGTGTGTGTGTGGATGCGTATATGTGCGTGTGCGCATTTATTCATATATTTAATTTATGATTTTTCTACTCTTTCTCCCTCATTGCCTGGGGAAACCTCCCACCGTACACATGCAAACCCCAAACACTGACGAAGACTGAAGGCATCAGTCGAAAATTTTGTTCTCCCTATCATCAACAAGAAAAACCTATTTTTCTTTACAGAAAGAACAATTCATATTCCTACTCGTCAAAATATATATATAAAAAAATAAAAAAATAAAAAAATAAAAAATAAAAAGTTATAACACAATATAAACTTTTTTTCACATTATTTTTTTATATACATTCACATACTTATACATATATATATATATAAGTTAGGTATGTGTATATATTTATATATTTGCAGTGGCATACCGAGGCAAAGTGCCGCATGGACCCTATTCATAAAATTCGCCCCCCCCCCCCCTCTTTTTTTTATTAAAAAGGCCACTCGAGGATGAAGGTTAATGAGTGTTAGGTGGACGGTGAGACAACACCGTAAGGAAAAAAATAAATCAAAGAGTTATAATTTAAAAAAATTTTTTTTTAACGAAGTTCACACCAAACAAGGCAGGCTGCCACTGTAGACGTAAGGGGATACTGAGAAGAAAGAAAAGGGGACAAGATTGGAAGGGGTCAACCTAATCTGGGATCTGCGCAGCGAGATGTCTGTTTTAATTAATTTTAAATTTCTGCATGTCAGTACTGTCAGGGAAACAGGGGGCATGGAGGGAGTTTCAGAGGCCAGCAGCAAAAGGAAAGAAGCTATTTGAGTAGAAAGCTCTCCGGCATCTGGGAACCTCCACAGTGAATGGATGGGATTTAGTTGATTGTCGAGTTGGTCTAGTGAATTTACTTCGAGGGGGCACCAGAGTAGCCAATTCATCGGAGCATAATCCATTGAAGTATTTGTAAAACAAGCACAAGGATGCTACATTGCGGCGATGGGACAGGGACTGGAGCTTGGTTGACAGTGAGGGACCTATTAGGTTGGCGACTCTTTTTTGGACCTTGTCAAGGAGGAAGGGAGTAGTTGATGATGCACCAGCCCAAATGTGGCAACAGTACTCCATACATGGGCAGATGGTGGCTTTGTAGAGATACAGGATAATGTCAGGTGTGAGGAGTTTACTAACATGGTAGAGGGAGCCAACCTTCTTTGCGGCAGCCTTGGCAATGTCTTCAATGTATTTGTTCCAATTCATGTTATCTGTGAAGGTTAGGCCGAGGAGTTTGAATGATGAACTCTCAGGTAGGGTGTTATTTGCCATGACAATCGGTGGTTGGAGAGGTTTCTTGTAGTTATTGAAGGAAAGGAGCTTTGTCTTTGCGGCATTAAAAGTTACCAACCATTTATGACCCCAATCCACTACAGCCTGGAGGTCATTTTCTAAGGATTCAGCCATTGCATCGGATATGATTGCGTCAGTTTTTCCAACATGGCGAGAGTAAAGCGTGGTGTTGTCAGCAAATAAACCAATCTCAGACTCTATGTCATCAGGGAGATCGTTTATATAGATCAGGAACAACAAAAGTCCAAGGATAGATCCCTGGGGTACACCAGCATTTATGTCATGTTGCTTAGATGAACGGCCATCGAGGACAACCTGGTTTTTTCTTTTGGTTAGGATAGATCTAATTATATTAAGTAATTGCCCAGTAATACCATATGAGTAAATTTTTAGGAGAAGCCCTTTATGTCAAACCTTGTCAAAGGCCTTGGATATATCAAGCGCTACTGATGCTGATTGAAAAAATAATGAAAAACAATAAATTTGAAAAGCAGAAAAAAATATTTTTATTTAATTAGCTGATAAACAGATTTATTGAATTTTGACTTTTTTTTTTGGGGGGGGTATTGTCGGAGTTTAAAAAATTGTTCTTGTTAGCTCCTTACATCAAGTGGCTTCATGCCGTGTCTGGAGCGGTTTCTATAAAAAAAAGTATAAGCGTGAAGGAAATGTTATTTAAAGAAATCTATTTTTAATGTTGACGAATGAAACATGTGGTTTAAATAAAAATATTACTATGATTCTTATAATGTAATGTTTATTTTTAATGTGATAAAATTAAGAAGTGTACTTACTATGCGTCATAGTGTGTCTGTGTTATTTTGTAATGCAGCGCATGATGTGTTTGTTTTAACATAATCTGTTATTCAATAACGTATAGATGTTATGTGTTCGGAATAGCAAAATGATATTCCCGTAATCTGTAATTGGTGGTGTTTCTGTTTAACGGTTCCGAATGAAATAAAAGTCTGGCAGTGTTTTGAGTGATGGGTAGAGTAGATAATTTGAAGTGAGTAAGTATAGTGACCACTGTCTATGTGGATGTTGTATTTGAGAGAGTAAGTGATCTACGAATAAATATAGAAATTATTATATGGTGAAAAATTATGCGAAAGTTGCTGCAAACACGCTTGAGTGAATATGAGTATTGCAGTGGGTATTTTAGTAGTGTATAATGCATATGGTTATTTTTTTGCTCTCGTCAGATGTACAGGGGGAAAAACAGTCTACTTTATATATATAGAGAGAGAATAGGAAAATAAAGATATAATGTATACCTTTAAATTAGAACCTATCATGAAAGAATTGATGTTCGATATATGAGATAGAGCAATTATATAGACGATTAAAAGATGATAATAGAAATTGCAAAAATACAAAATCTATTACGTCTTCAGTTGTTCAAAACAAGAGATTTATTTTCCTTCATAAAACCATGGCTTTTCAAAGAATGGAATTCTTATCATCAAAGGAATACAGAGAGAATTACCAAAGTCAAAATTTGAAAATATAAAATATTATTTAAGATAAATACAAAAAGAAAATGTAGAAAATATCAACTGCAAAGATATATGAAAAAGTTCACCGTTAAAGGCGTCACGAAAATTGTGGTCCAGGTTCAATAGTAGTAAATCCAGGAAAGAGTGTAAAATCTGTAGAATTTTGGAGAAGCCCCCTATAAAATTCGGTTGAAGGGAGGTTGCAGTGCAAAAGTTTAGAAAGTAATTTGTGTATTAAAAAACTTTTGCACTACAACCTCCTTCCAACAGATCTAATTTTTTTTTAAATCTCGTGTTTTGAACAACTGAAGACGTAATAGATTTTGTATTTTTTTTCTCATCTTTTAATTCTCTCTCTCTCATATATATATATATATATATATATATATATATATATAAATGTTGAATTAAATTAACGATAATTGAATTATCGTTTAATAATAATCTATCGTGATTATATAAAGCTCAATATATTGAATAGAGCAATCAATTGTATATATATATATATATATATATATATATATATATATATATATATATATAGAGAGAGAGAGAGAGAGAGAGAGAGAGAGAGAGAGAGCGAGAGAATCTTAACAATTTCATTGGTATACTACATTTTGGATTATTTATTTGCGAAAAATATAAAATATACATTTTGACAAATTAGGAACAAGGTCATCAAAAATGTGGAGTGATATGGGTGTCGTTGGTCATCCCTTTGTTTATCCTACTCTTAGAGAAGAATCGTTTCAGTCACCACAATACCACATTTACTTAAAGGGTCATACTACTTAAAATATCCCTAAAATGTTGATAAATTTAATTTTATTTATAACTCTAAAGCTACACTTTTATTCCAGCTCAAAGACCGAGAACAATCTTTGTGTCATTATTAAGACAAATGTTTATATTAATCGGAGATATTTGGAAAATCTTTAAAACATATCAGGTATAATTATCAAATTTTAATGAAACTTTAGGGACTTATTCTGGAAAAAGAATATAATTATTTTTTAAACAAATACAACTAGGTAATTTTATCTCACCAAACCAACACGCCTAGTGAAAATAGTTATTTGAAAGATAGTTAAGAAGTCATAAGTTTTAAAATTGTCCATAAATTGAAAATTGATTCAATTAATTTTAAAGCACTAGGTTTAAAGAAGTTCAAACCGAAAAAATACAAATATTAATTATTTCTGAAGCGATATAAGCAGTGATCAGCTGACCTGAATGGACAAGGCCAAGATGCCAGCAATAAAAAAAAATTGTACCCTAGCTGTTAAATGTTTAGCTGGAAACTCTCTAAGAGGTGCGATATAAACATTTAACAAATAAGGGTGAAACAGATTTTGAACATTGGTCAGGACTGGAGGGCATTTTGCCACCCCTATCATTGGAGCTAGGCCCCCCGGGGGAGGGAGAGGGGTGCTGGTTCACCATTGTATATTTGTATATACAGGATTCACTCATTCATTAATTAATTGACTGATAATTATGAACTTGGGAACACACTGCTAAGCCCAAGGGATTGTAATGTGAGCTATAGTTAATTCAATTTATTTATTTATTTTTTTTGCAAAGGGGATAAAAAAGTGGTGGAAACCCTTCAATAAAATTCAGATAACTCCGATTTTTGTGAAATTTTAACAATAGATATTAGACATCAATTAATAAATATTCCCTAAACTTCAATTTTTTAGAGTGCATTTACATTGGATTTGATCAAGAGTCATTAGACACCAATTAAGAAAGATTACCCGAATTTCAACTTCATCTTCAGACCTTTTAAGCTTAAGCCTTAAATTTTAAACATTTTATAGAATCAAAGTCATGCGATGGATTTTGATCAAAATCGGAATAAGGATTCTAGACATGAGGTTTAGTATCGTTATATCTTGAATTTAATTTTCGTAAAAATGGTGCAAAACTGTTTTGTTCCGGAAATTAATTAGTCTTTTAGTTTAGTATATAAATGGCAATGTCTGTGTATTCTGATTTCTCATTATATATATATATATATATATATATATATATATATATATATATATATATATATATATATATATATATATATATATAAGGTTAATACAACTAAAGATATAAGAGGCAACTAATATCTTCAATTAGTGGACATCCGGATAAGAATAAAGCTCAATATACTGGATAGAGCATTAATAGCAATAGATACAGTGAAAGAATAAAATTAGGTACGAATCAAAGTTCAGGCAAAGTTCTTTAAAGTCCTTAACTCATGAGTTTTCAAAGAAAATTTTCTCCTCAAAGGACCATTACCGCAATGATATTACTGCAGGTAATAAAAATTAAACATGAAAAATATATAAAAAAATATATATAGAAAAATACATAAATGTATATACAACATCAAATATATCGGCCCAAAACATACTATTTAGTGAAACTATACAATTCATCCAAGTCAACAAGTCTAAAATAGCTGCAGGCAAGACATCCAAGGTGTTGATTAAAGAATAATCCAAATGGTGAATAGTAGTCAAAGAGCGAAAAAAGCGAAAAAAAAGTTATCCAGGCTGGAAGTTCATTTACTGTCGATGTAGTAGATAATAGTGAAAATTGTATTCAAGGTGTATGCAAATTAATAAATTGCTAAAAAACGTTGTTAAAATTCTAAGATCCAAACATATTCCACACAGTATAAAATGGTCCATCCTGAAAAAATCAAACTCTTATAACCCGGGATCTAGATCCTGCAGTCTATGCAATTCAGAGGCCCTGATGATTGCCACAGCACCTAAACGCTTAAATTTAATAAACTCTAGAAATTAATTAGTTTCCAAATGCCACCATAGGAGGAAATTCAAGTATGCACAATTCAGTCCACCTCCAAACCCACCGTAGCTGCTTGAGTGAGTGTCGGGACCGGGTTCGAAGTATCCAGTCTTGGGGATGTATGTCTTGAATTTTCCCTGCCTATATGGCTTAGATATTAAATATGCCGTAATATCTCTTTAAATCTCTTTAAATTCTTTTAAGTTGCAAAAGTATAGGTTTTTGAATTTTTAAATTAAATTTAAAAAAAAATTATTTTTTTATCTATCTGTTTATATTATTACATTTTAAGTTATTAAATTGGGGAGGGTCTAGATTTTTTAATTTTTTAATATTTTAAGCTTTAAATTATTAAATTCTAAATGTGTTAAAAACTTCTTAATTATTAATTTCATAAATCTTCTAAATTATATGAGAGGGCTAGATGTGCGAATTTGGTTTGTATCAAATAGTATGTTTGGGGGGGGGCATATCGAGACTCTGACCTAAATTTAAAGATCCGTCTATGTGATCCAGACGTTTAATATTCGAATATATATATAACTGATTTGACCCAGACATATTACATCCGGTATACATATAACTGAATCTACACATCTGTCACTATGCGTGGGCGTCTTTCTTGTTAACCAATGACATGTAACATCCGTTTGTCCGCGCGCGTTTTGAATTTATTTTCATTCGAGCTGTTATCTCGCTAAGGAGAAGTGTTCGTTTTCGGATTTCTAACGCTGTCTACTGGGATCGCAAGAGTTTTATTGCCTTTGAATGTAATCTTCTTTCTTTTGAGTATTTCTATCGGACCTGGAAAAAAATGGCCGATTACAATACGGCAGTTAAATTTTATTCGAATTGCATTTTTGGGGGTTTGCGTTATTCCTATCAGCTATTGGAGACTCTGAATTTGGACATTATAATATTCAAAACCAAGTGAGTCTTCTGAACTTTTTATATTATTTGTCTTCTCTATCGTTTTTTTAGCAATTTATTAATTTGCATACACCTTGAATACAATTTTCACTATTATCTATTACATCGACAGTAAATGAACTTCCAGCCTGGATAACTTTTTTCGCTTTTTTTCGCTCTTGGACTACCATTCACCATTTGGATTATTCTTTAATCAACACCTTGGATGTCTTGCCTGGAGCTATTTTAGATTTGTTGACTTGGATGAATTGTATAGTTTCACTAAATAGTATGTTTTGGGCCGATATATTTGATGTTGTATATACATTTATGTATTTTTCTATATATATTTTTTTATATATTTTTCAAAGTTTAATTTTTATTACCTGCAGTAATATCATTGCGGTAATGGTCCTCTGAGGAGAAGATTTTCTTTGAAAACTCATGAGTTAAGGACTTTAAAGAAATTTGCCTGAACTTTGAATTGTAATAAAATTTGATTCGTACCTAATTTCATTCTTTCACTTTATCTATTGCTATATATATATATATATATATATATATATATATATATATATATATATATATATATATATATATATATATATATATCAGGTAAGTTGAGATAAATAAAATGAGAACATTATTTATATCAGTCCCAAGAATTCAAACACAACGAATATTTGGCATACGATCGTTTTCATCAACACGCCCTTATAATATAATCACATACAGAAGTCAAGAGAGAACAACATAATCTTTTAGCATAAAAAAAAAACATATCCTGTTAATGTGCAAAAACCAGAACTTTTTATCATGCAATTTCACAGTACTCAAAATGTAAAATCGACAATAATACGAATAATAGTATTTAAAATATATAGGATACAGCAAATTTAAATATTTAAATCTAGAAAGAATAAAATATAGATTAAAATAAAAATTGTAAAATTATAAATCAAAAATTAAAACCAGTAATTTAAAGAATAGTAACACTAAAAAAAGGAAGGTGAAAGATAATTAAAAAAACTGATATAAAGTAGAGGTTGGAACTAGGAAAAATTAAAGTAATTTGAAGATAAAAAAATCTATAATAGTGAACATAAAAACAAGCAACGAAAAGAATTTTAAAATTATAATTATACGAAAAAATAATAATATATCATAAGAAGAAAAATATAAGAATTATGAAAAATTAGAAAAATAATTAGAAAAAAAAAATAATTAAAAAATACAAAAATTAGAAAAATATATTAATAATTAGAAAAATAAAAAGAATATTGAAAATTAGAAAAATAAGAAAAAAAAAGATAATTATTATTAGAAAAATAATGAGAAGAAAAATATATATAGTAATCCAGGTAAAGTAAACATCTACAGGATAAACATCCAACGAATTTCAACCGGTCTTATATAATAGTGCTCGATAGTAAATAGAGCTATTTATATAATTATTTTTATTTATACAGACATGAACAAAAAGCCGCTACACTGGCATGTCGATGTTATCGATCATTAGTTATTAGAAACTAAGATCTCATCAGGCAGAAAAGTCTGATCTTTCACTTAGATGTTGATATTTCAAAAGAATGAAAAGAAAGGAAAAAGAAAAGAAAAAGAAAGAAAAAAACCTAAATTCAAAACCGGAAGGTCACATGGTAAAATTTAAAATAATTGAAAACAATTGTTTGTAACTTTTAGTTGAAGAATTAAAAAAGTTGATCTATTTATAGCACTGGTCTCATATTTTTCAAGGTGCTGAATTGTAAGTTTAGAAGGAGGAATGGGGAAAGTTGCTAGGTATCGAATTGTAAGGTCTGTCTGTTTTTTTGGGGGGGGGGGAGGGGGGGAGGGGGGGGGAGAGAAGGTATGTTCGGTAATGGAAGCTGTTTGAGTTAGTTAACATTATAATTAAAGTCAGATTTGGTAATAATTACAAGTAAATGACATTAATAATATTAATAATTATAATAATAAAAAAATTATTATTGTAATAACAATAATAATACTAACATTACCAATATAACTCATACCATTCCACATCCCCACGGCTATCAATAATAATAATAATAATAATAATAATAATAATAATAATAATAATAATAATAATAGCAATGAAAATAAAAATAATAATTATTATTATTACTATTATTATATTAGTAATAATAAAAATTAAAAAATTAAAAAATCTTGGTAATAAAAGTGATAATAACTAGATTTTTTTTAATTTATTAATTATGAAAAAATTATAAATTTATACCTATTATAAGTATTATATATCGGTTTTATTATTTTATTATACAAAAAACGTCAAGTATATATATATATATATATATATATATATATATATATATATATATATATATATATATATATATATATCAGAATACACATATAATAAATTTTAAGTTTTTTATATGCTTTATTATTATTATTATTATTATTATTATTATTATTATTATTACTATTACTATTATTATTATTATTATTATTATTATTATTATTATTATTATTATTATTATTACTATTACTATTATTATTATTATTATTATTATTATTATTATTATTATTATTATTATTATTATTACTATTATTATTATTATATTTCTCTCTTTACTTTTTAGTACTCTATGTTACTTGAATGTAAACATATAAGGATTCCTAATTTTAGTCAAATCCTAGACTAGTTTTCCCTTGCTCAGGGAGAGTATCATAGTGTTTATTTATCTCCCTCCCATAGCGGAAAAATTAGACACAAGGTCAAGAAAGTGTGATGTGAAAAGCCAGCGCCCTAGAGGAAGTGCTGGCTTTCTAGGGCGCTGGCTAACCAAAAATGCCTTGGCAGCCCTGTCAGCATTCCTGTTTGGTAACAGTTATTTGTTGTATATTTGGCTTATTTTCGATTTCTTTTGCCAGTTATTTGTTGTTTGTTTGTTTGTTTTTTGTTAATGATTTCTCGCCTGTTAACTATTCTGCACATCTACAGAAACTTTTTTTTTTCGTGGGCACTCTTAAAACTTCTGTGGACCCCTAAGCAGTCACGGTTAGGAATCTCTGATTTAAAAGTAAATATATATTGAATGAATTCAAAAGTAGAAGCTGATTTTTTAATGTCAATGTTTACATTTTATCCCCAAGGGAAAAAAGGGTCACCCCCTAACCCTCAACAAAGTGTCCCCATATCCGCATTCCTTATCTTAATTAGTTCATTCAGATTCTGTGTTTTTTTTTTCGTACAATGGCATCTCGTATTTCCACTTATACCAATCCCTGAATTTGAACGCATGACCTCCATATATGTTTATTTAGAGATAGCTGTACCAGACCTACTCGCCGGTGGCGAAATTGTTAAAATAACACGTTAGGAATAGCACAGAAATATAATTTTTAAAAAAATTTAAAAAAACAAAAACAACAAAAACGAACGAAATGCATTAGCTTTCCGGAACAGTGTTGCCAATTTTGGGTTTTCTCCACTAGATCTAGCGATTTCGTTTGAAATCTAGCTTGGAAAATTTGGATCTAGCAGCGTTTTTTTTTATTATTTTTTTTTTATTGTTGTTTTTGTAAAATCTAGATACCCTCCCCCCCCCCCTGCAAATAGCGAAAAAGGAAACGTTTCTGGGGTACACCAACACTAACACGTATCTACCAACCAGTGTTGCCAATTTAGCGATTTTCCCGCTAGATCTTGAGATTTCGTTTGGAATCTAGCGAGTAAAAATTTGATCTAGTGGCTAACAGTTTTTTCCGTAAAATCTGTAGAAAGATTTTGTTTGCCACTCGCAATTTCAGATTTCAGTTAAACTACTTTCCTTGTGCATGTCCTCTCCAGTCATCATATGAGACTATTTCTCAAGCTGCCGTTCATACATGATATGTGCAAATCAGTAGTAATTTTACATTTCAATATCCTAAAAATATCTGGGAAACCCTAATCCTTTGTTAAACTTGACATTTCTCGATTCGTCCGACACACAACTTTTCATGTTTCAGTGTAGAATTGTAATAAATAGAGAATTAAAAAATTATTAATTTTAATCAATAAAAATATTACGGTTATATTGAAGCGGTTAGCTCCCCAAATGGCCAAAAAGTTTCATCGACTGGTTTTGTCTGATTTTCCAAGCTGTGACAGGATAAATTAATTCACCATATTAATTTGTTGTTTGATTTTTGCAGGATAAAAATGAAAGATAAAAGAAAAGAAATCCGGAAAAATCAGACAACAAATTAATACGGTGGATTAATTTGTCCTGTAATTGCTTGGAAAAGCAGACAAAACTAGTCAATAAAATTTGGCAGCCATTTTGTCAGCTAATCGCTTCAATATAACCAATTAAAAAACATTTTTTGGCAAATATTTAGTTTGGTAAAGTTCCTTGGCATTTTGGCAATGAACAAAGTGTAGTATCTGTTCTGATACTTCACTTCATCTATTCTGTCCTTGTTCAGTGAAAGAGAAATCCTTCTAGACTGAGGCAATTAAAATTTTTGTCCCAATCCAGAGTGTGTCTTTTGGGGGAGCTGGGTTTTTTCCCCACATTAAAAACCGACCTTGTGTCTAAATCGGCCCTCAAAGGAAGGCAAGTATATAGAGAGTGCCTCGGCCTACCAATTTCAATTACGTAGTTAAACATGTTTTTATTGGTCCCCCGATTTTATAAATCGGGGGACCTATGTTTTGAGGGATTTCCGTCCGTCCGTCCGTCCGTCCGTCCGTCCGTCCGTCCGTCCGTCCGGATTTTTCTCCGCAATCATCCATTGAATTTCTCTTAAATTTTGCATGAAGTTGTAACTTTGGTCAGGTTAGAAAGTGACATTCTCCGATTTTTGAAAAAAAATCTGGTCAGCTCCCCAGGGGGTCAAAAGGCCCTAAAATGACAAAAAATGACATTTTTTGCCCATAACTTTTCATTCAATTTCTCTGAAACTTGGCCAAAATATGGAGGCAATTGTTCCTAATAGAAAATAAGTATCGCTGACCTTGGAAAAAATCTGGTTCGCACCCTCAGGGAGTCAAAAGCCCCCAAAATGGCAAAAAATGACCCTTTTCTCCCATAACGTTTGATCCATCCATTCAATTTTTCTGAAACTTGGCCAAAATGTAGAGGCAATTGTTCTGGATATAAAATGAGCATCCTTGACCTCAGAAGAATTCTGGTTCGCGCCCCCAGGGGGTACAATGGGGGTAAAAAATACCCCAAATTGCCCAAATTTATTGCATTTTACACTCGCCACATCGAGTCACATACAGAGGGGGACCACGCACGCGCGGCTTGTTTTATTTAAAATAATCAAATAATGGCACGTCGTTTTAATGATTTAAACAATATTTACACCGTGATACACGATTACAAGCGGAATTGTATAAAAGTTGTAAAATAGTTAAATTTATGGAAAAAATATATCCGAAAGTTTCATTTAAATTGTTCTAAATGAGTTATTTATCTAAAATAAAGTCTTTAAAACGTATTGTTTGTTTATTACGAATGAAAACATATTTGTTCAATGGATTTCGAATTAGTCGTGTTTTACTTTAATATCTGTTTGTTTCATATATGTACAATAAAAACAAAAAATAATCGCTTACTTTTAAGGAAATCTGTGATTATTTTCTGTTTTGTGTGTTGGTGGTGTTCTGGTCATAACTTTGCCGTAAATACGAACACGAATTAATATTTTTTTAGAAATACTTTTATGTTTTATCTATCGAAGGAACCAAAAATGAAATATTAACAATTAATAAATTAGACTTTAATTAAAGTTTTCAAATAAGTATGTTTCCAAAAATTTGTAGCAGCTTACATGAATGGACTATTTTCTGTCGATCTGTGATTCGGTTTGGTGATTATGTTATTATGGCCTCTTCAATAGGTGCATGTAACGAGATTCACGCGCGATCGCTAAAGCCACACCATGTGATCGATATGAACTCTACAGTTCGAGATTGTTTCCCAACAAGGCAAGATGTGATCCTGTCGGCCCAGCAGAGAATCTACGAAACCCAGGAAAAGATTATTTCATCTTGTCAACTTATACTTAACTCTGTGTATTATCTTTTGTTCCCGTGTTTCTCCTACATAAAACTATTACCTGTCTGTGCACTATATTGTTCAATTGTATTGCACCCCAAAGGAAAGTCACACAAACCGACAACTTATCCATGTCCAGTTCCTGTCTTTGCTCTCATTTAAAATGTGTCTTTCAAACAACTAAAAAGTCATTTAAAAAAAATGAAAATTAAGGAAAATAAGTAACGCTTCAACAAAACTTTCTTTCTAAAAGATAAATCCATTTAGTAAATAAGAATCACCGAAAATTGCTTTAAATCCGATGATTTTTAGTAGATTTTAACAAATTAAGATGTTTATTTTGGTGTTCGGGAGATTCAGTGACAGAAAATTCGGTAACGGAAAAACCGGTAATTTTTGCAAGGTAAGAAAATGCGATAACTATGGAATATATATCGATTGAAAAATAGATTTTAGAACCGTTCTGGAAAGGGAGTTGGGGTTACGCCACGGCCACCGTAAATACGGTGACCTTGGTTAGACTCCCTTCCATTATAGTTTCCAACCAGGTCTAAGCCCCCCCCCCCAAAAAAAAATGTGTCAGGACCGTTCTTGAGGTGGGTTTGAGGGCTAGGCCGCTCTCCTCTAGTTTTAAATAGGGGCTAAGCCCCCCCCCCCCGTTTTTTTTATTAATATTTACTGTTTCTTTCAAGCAAATAAAATCGATTTATCTTTTAGTTTTAACTAATAACAATTAAAACAACTATTACATTTTATTTAAAGAAAGTAAAACTTTAAAAAATGTTCAAACATAAAAAAAATAAACTTAACATATTTCTTTTTTGTTGTTGTGTTCTTTTTTTTTTCTTTCAAATAAATCATTGTATTACCCGCCATTATTGCGCCGTAGACAATAAATTGACGTTTAACTGTCCCGTCACACTCGCGTTGCGTGCATCTTTTCCGGTGTTATTTTTATTATATATTTTTTTAATTTATGGTAGATTAACACCTTCCGCTGAATCACTCCTATTCCCACCCGCTCAAAATGTAATTCTACTTTTTTAGAAAATTATGTGTGACTATCTTGAAAAACTTGGCGGAAAGAAGAAGAAAAAAAAACAATTTAAGAATTTAAAGTAGGGGACCAGTTAGCGTAAAAATGAAACGTTTCTGGGGTACACCAACAAGTACACCAACAAGTATCTACAAGAATCTGATGTTGATGTAAGCATAAATAAAAAACCGCCTGTGGAAATAATTTTTATCCCAGTCAAAGGGGGATAACTTTTGGTAAAAACCAGGATTAGGTTAGATTTAAACGCTATTTTTCGGGAAATTAATTAATTAATCATCATAATAATGATGATAACAACAACAACAACAACAACAATAATAATAATAATAATAATAATAATAATAATAATAATGATTGATTGATTAATTGATCAATATAATTATAATTATTATAATAATAATAATAATGTATTTTCTTTTGAAAAGAAAATCAAGCATTGCACATTATACACATTTGCTGGCCGCTCCTGCATTCTATTCTTTTTCTTCTTTGCGTCTTTGAAGCATGTGGTCATATGACAGTTTACCACTTTTTTATGCGGTTCTTTGCAGTAGTGCTGTACTCTGCCAGATCTTTCAATCTACACCCATTGGCCAGTAGATCAACGCTGCTGTGGTGGCGAAAGCTGGGGTTTGGTGTTATGAGAACTGATACCAAAAATTAGATTCTTAACTTTAAAACTTAACTGAGCATTTAGTTTTAAAGATTGGGTACAAAAATGTCCAAAAATACCTCATTTCCGCAGGATTTTGCTGACAAACTGACTTCAAAATTTTACTATTTCACTAATAAATCCAGATAAAATTGATATTTTTTGTTAGATACATTGAATGGAAAATATATTCAAACCAGAATTCTAAGTATGAATTACCAATAGTAAAATATGTATTTTTTGTAACTGTATTCAATAAACGAGAACTGTAAAAATTGTACAAAATTACAAAAAAGGCTAAACACTTTCCCTTTAGAAATGTCTACAGCATATTCCCAAAGTAGTCACTGGTCACCTCTTAAATCATTCATTACTTCTGCAGTAAGATACAAATTATCCAGAGGACCACTAATACTATGAAATGCTACCTGCGGCAAGTCCTAGTAATTAGTTCCACAAAGTTCCCCTAGAGGACCAGTGAAAGTGGTAGGGCTTCTTGTAGTTCCATCAATTAACTTAAAGATGGCTCTAAATGGCACTTCATTTTGATGAAGTGAACAGCCAATGGTATGTAACTTCCCTTTAAGTTTTTTTCTCCAAAGCTGTAATCATCCCTGTTTTACAACCAGTGTTTGTACTGTTATTGTCCACCAGAATTGCCTTAACAGTATTTACACTGTTGTACTCTTCTAAAACAGCAGCAACATCCTCTACTAGAAGAACACCAGTTGCACTAATGTTGGGTATCACTTTATGGGCGATTTACTTGCAGTTCCTATCTCTCTGGTAAATGCTAAGTGGCGCTCTGGTCCCTTGCTTTTCTTAATTATTTTTTAACCATTTCCCCTGTAACCTCTTTTTAATACAAAGTGTCCTTATCAACTCTGCAATCAACTCCAATCCAGATAAGATGTTCATATTCCTGGACATGTTTTTGATGGCTGGTTACTTTCACTCTTGCCTTTTCCCTATCTATTTCTGATTTATCTATAATAATATCTTTTAAACTAATGGTTGGATGAAGAAAGCCCATGTGTTGTAAGTCTAATAGAAAGGCATTAGCAAGACAAGCCCCAAGGTTAGAAGATATATCACCTCTAATCAGTTCCATAGAATTTCTAGGGACTTTTAAAAGACTGTAAGGTCCCTTAGACTGTCTCCCTGGCTCAAAACTGTCATCGGTTGTTTCTTCACTTGAAGATGTCTGTGAAAAGATTTCTGATTTAGAGGAAGCAACATGTGACGAATCTTGTTGCTGTCTTTAAATCTGCCTGTCTAATCTATCTGCTTCAGCTGAATATTTTTGTATTTTTTGACAGCATCTTTGTCAATAGGTCCAAGTTGGAAACTGCCTTTTGGTCCTGTTTTCTCTCTCTGGTCTTTTAAATATTCTCTTTCTTCAATGGGAATCTGAAATTTCAAAATGTGCATGTGTTTAATAACAAATCTAGCATACATGACAAATATTAAGGAAAATATCACAATATTATTTACTAGAAAAGGGAAGATTATCAGAAGTAAATTCATATTTTTCAATTAATTTAAATATTGAAAATTGGAAATGAATTAGTTCAAATTAAAAAATGCAAACAAAAAACAACCATAGAAGTAATATTACCTTCTTGTTAGGAGGACAAGTGCAGACTATATGCCTTGTTTTGCAATTTTCTATATTGCACTTTACAGCAAAGTCATCACATCTTAAGACAGGCAAATAATCAAATAATTTATCCAGCTGTTCCTTAATTATTTTCCCTTTGGATGCAGTAAGAGTTTTGGCCCTCTTGAAGCAAAATACTTTCACCTTTTTCCCTATATAATATTCCCTTAACAAAGGCAATTGTGTGTTCACTGCTTGCCAAATACTGATTATTTCCTTTGTAATCGATTTGGAAATATTATTTAAAAAGTAGGGATAAGTATTTTCAAGGAAATAACTAAACTGGGTAACTTGTCGTAAAGTTGGGGGTTCCGTTTTATCCAAAGGACAAGGTGAACCAGAAAATCTTTTGGAACTCTTACTGCGAGTTAAAACAGAACGTCTTTTTACAGACATTTTTATCTGAAAAAAAAAAAGAAGAAATCAATGAATAAGTCTAAAACAGTTTCATTTATAATATATTGTAGTTTCATATAAAACAAATGGCTGACAATGTCGTTTTTCCACGGGTTTCAAGGTAGAATTAGTTTGTTTTTTTTCTTTGATGATGATGATGATGATGATGATGATGATGACGACGACGACGACGACGACGACGACGACGACGACGACGACGACGACGACAACAACAATAATAATAATAATCAGAAAATTGACTGGCTCATTTTTATTTTACAGTAGCAACGTAAGGGAGATAACTTATCTCATTTTTAGAGGTTTTTTTTTTTCAATAATTGATTTGAACAAAGGTTCTTTTCATCTGTATTATTTGTTCTTTTTGTCTGAGTATTTTGCATGCCCCACATTTGCTAGAACTTTGATGCTTCGCTATAACTACTGTAATCCTATACAGACTTGAATGTGTTAACTGGACTGTAAAGTTATGTCAGAAAGTAGAGACTTTCCAAAACCACATCATGCGCCTCATTACTGATCATAAACTATCTGATCACATCAGTATCGCAGAGTTGCGAAAACTTACTGGTATCCCATCAATATCCTCTGTCATCAAATGTAAAGTCTTGAGAATGTTTGGTCACGTTAAACGTTCCAGTGTAGGGCTATGCAAAATATACGTTGAAGGAATAATACAAGAAAGCCGGTTGAAAGATAGACAAAAGAAAAGATGTAGAATGGAAACAAGACATTGACATATGGTCTCTATTCACGGATTTGCTTAAAGAAAAACATGGGCCAGCAGTATTTTTGTCACTACCACAAAATATAAGAGATTGTGTTCGACATTTGGCAACCACGGATATTGGTACTCCAAATGGGTTAAATATAATTCTCAACAAATTAGACGAAATTTACTTAGTGGACGAGAACACGATGGCATATATGTCATTTAAGGAATTTTACACCTACAAAAGACAGACCGGGATTAACATAAATGAATTTTTGGTACGATACGAATTTTTATACCAAAAATTAAGGAAATTTGGAATCACTTTGTCAGAAGGAGTGCAGGCTTTTTTTGTTCTGAATGCAGCAAATGTGTCAGAAGAAAATGAAAAATTGGCAAGAACCACATGTTCGAGCTTAACATATGCCACAATGAAGGAAACATTGAAGAAAGTGTTTTCAGACATTTCGTCAACGGAAGGTAAAACCGTCCCTGCTGTCAAGGAAGAAGTTGAAACAGTCAATTATAGTAACACAAGTATAAAAAAAAAATTATTACCGGGATTACAATACAAATCCAACAGACAGACAAGATAAGATACTTCGTTGTTTTAGATGTAATTCAATTAAGCATTTTGCCCGAGACTGTACAAGTTTCAATTCTAGAAACAATATACACACTGTCGTGGATTCAGACCAGGTGAACTTTACTTTGTTTAATGTTGATTCATGTTATCGAACAGTGATAAATGACTCTTATTCTAATGTAAAAATGTCCAATCTTGTGAAAGAGACATTGGGTATGGCAGTGTTGGACTCTGCTTGTTCACGAACTGTTGCTAGAGAACTTTGGTTTAATATATTCTTTGATACATTGAATGACCGAGATAAGCAGTTGGTGGAAACTGTTAGGTCTGACAGAACATTTTGTTTTGGAGATGGAGTGGAAGTGAAAGCCATTAAAACAGTTAAATTTCCTGTAACAATAGGGGGTATAAAAGGGGTCAGAGGTTATATTGAGGCTGACATCGTCAAATATGATTTACCTCTGTTATTAAGTCATAAATCTATGAAAACTGCAGGAATACTACTAAATTTTAAAACTGACAGCTGTCGAATTTTTGGCAGATATATAAAATTGCAAATCACAACTTCTGGACATTATAGTCTTCCACTAACTAATATGCTTTTGGCAGTTAAAAATGCACCAAACATAGTGTTGCACTGTGAGACTTTAAAAGGATGCTCTAGAGTGGAAAAAAGAAAAAAAGCTGAGAAATTGCACAGACAATTTGCTCATGCATCTAAAGAGAAATTAATAGCTTTGGTTAAAGGTAGTAAGGCATTTAATGATAAGGAATTTCTGAATCAGATCAAAGATGTTTGTGATTCTTGTTCAGTTTGTCAGAGGTTTAGAAGACCCCCTCCTCGACCAGTTGTAGGATTGGCTCTTGGTAACAGGTTTAATGACACTGTATGTTTGAAGGAGCATCGACATAACCAATGCTGGATTCTGCACCTAATTGATACTAGGTACTCTGCTGCCAGATTAATTAAAACCAAAAAGAGCGAAGAAATTATTCGCAGCATATTTTTAATGTGGATATCTTATTTTGGAGCTCCTAAGCGACTTTTAAGTGACAATGGAGGAGAGTTTAATAATGAGGGCTACCGACAGATGAATGAAAAGCTGAATATTGAAACATGCACGACAGCTGCTGAAAGTCCATTCAGCAATGGTACCGTGGAACGTCATAATCTAATAATTGCGTAAGCAATGAAAAAAACATTAGATGATGAAAAATGTGAGCCAGAAATAGCTTTGGCATGGGCTGTCAGCGCAAAAAATGCACTTCAGAATCATTCTGGCTATAGTCCAAATGAGCTTGTATTTGGGTCTAACATTAACACCCCCTCAGTTTTGAATGATAGATTACCTGCACTGGAAACTGCAACAACAAGTGACATGGTTAGAATAAATTTAAATGCCCTACATGCAGCTAGGAAAAGCTTCATGGAAGCTGAATCAAGTGAAAGAATTCGGAGAGCTTTGAGATCCAATATAAGGACTTATGCAGATGAAGGTTTTGTGACAGGTGACCGTGTCTACTATAGAAGACAAAACTATAAAGGATGGCATGGTTTGGCTAAAGTTTTGGGTAAAGAAGGACAATGTGTATTGATCAGACATGGAGAAGCATTTTTCAGGATGCATCCATGTCACTTGATGAAGGTAGACAGGGAATTGCGAAGTCCCAGAAATGAAGAAAATACAAATTCTTCAAATGAGATGAATGAAGTCTTGGAGGAGGAAGATGAAGGACAATATAATACCAATTCAAATTACGACAGAAGGGAAGTGAAAAATAACAGTATAAAACCGAGTAGAAACGAAGTTGTAGAGTATAAATTGAGAGGGAGTAATGAATGGAAAAAAGGGATGGTTATGAACACACAACCAAAATCCACGGGAAAGTATAGCCATTGGCTAAATATAAAACCTGAAGCCGAAAATGAAAATCCCTTAATGTATCAATTGGGATCATGTGATCAATGGAGACAATTTCCTCAAACAGAGGAAGTAAGTTATCAAGAACATGCAATTTTGCTTTCTTCTGAACAAGAACAAGGAAAAGATGTGATTGATGCAAAGAAAAGAGAATTGGAAAATATGGAAATTCTTGAAGTATATGAATGTGTGCCTGATAAAGGGCAAAAATGTATATCAACAAGGTGGGTGATAACAGAAAAATTTGTGAAGGACAAAAAGATAATGAAGGCTCGTCTTGTTGCACGTGGTTATGAAGAAGATTCTCATAACCTAAAAACAGATTTTCCAACGTGCAGCCGTGAGGCCATGCGTCTCGTATTGTTAACGGCCTCAGTTATGATGTGGCTGGTGGAGACTCTTGATTTTACCTCCGCATTTCTGCAAGGTAATATGCTGGAGAGAGAGGTATTTCTTAGACCACCATCTGATGTGTGTCCAGAATCACAAGTGTGGAAGCTGAAAAGATGTATTTATGGATTAAACGATGCACCTCGTTCATGGTACAAGCGAGTTAATCATGAGTTAACGCACTTAAAAGGAATGGTGAGTGCATATGACAATGCACTGTTTCTTTGGCATGATGCCACTGGTGAATTGATGGGTATTCTGGCATACATGTTGATGATTTCATATTCTGTGGAAATGATTTATTTAAGAAAAATGTGATCGCAGAATTGGAAAAGATTTTCAAAATTGGGAAGCATGAAAGTGGAACATTCAAATTTTTGGGATTGAATGTTAAGCAAAAAAAAAATGGGATTATTTTGGATCAAAATCTATATGCTTCGGCCTTATCCCCAATAGACATAAAGAAAGGAAGATCATTAAGAAAAAATGATGAATTGAGTCAAAGGGAGAAGACAGAGTTAAAAAGATTGACAGGTTAAATGATGTGGGTATCCACCCAGACGCGACCAGATGTATCATTTGATGTGTGTAAAATGAGTAATATTGGAAAATATCCAAAGGTGAAGTTACTCTTCGAGGCAAACAAATCGCTAATAAGGTTACAATCAAGGACAGGATCCGTATCTTTTCCCCAACTTGGAAAACCTTCGGATCTAAATATTGTTTGTTATTCAGATGCCACCTATGCTAGTTTGGAGGATGGATCTTCACAGGGTGGTTTTATCATCTTTGTTTGTGGCAAGATGAACAGAATGGCTCCTATATGTTGGTCATCAAAAAAACTTGACCGGGTAACAAAAAGCCTGTTAGCTTCAGAGACTCTTGCGCTTAGTGAAGCAGCTGATGCCGGAATGTTGATAGCTGCAATGCTTCAAGAGATATTCAGACTACCTAGGTTGCCTGAAGTTCTTTGTAAAACGGACAATGCGTCTCTGGTAGAGACTTTAAAGTCATCAAATCTTGTAAGTGACCGGCGTCTCAGGGTGAAAGAAATGATGGTAAAGGAGGAGATCCAAATTGAATGGATCAGGGGTCGAGAACAGGTCGCGGATTGCCTGACGAAGATGGGAGCCTCTTCCGAAATTCTGAGAGACTTGTTGCAATGATTTGTTTTGCTTTTGTTCGTTTTGTTTTTGTTTGTTTTGTTTTTCTTTTTTTATATAGAACTGTAGTCTTCACAAGAAGACACCAGCAATGTTTAAGTGTCTTTGAGTTATCCCCCTTGGGCTGAGTCATCTCCTTATATGATGTGGGACAGTGGGAGTGAGCTCCCTTTTTAGTTTGTTGTTGTTGTTAGCAAGATGGCAGTTCATGGGTGTACGGTTGCAGGAAACAAGTGACCTGGATAAACAGCGAAAACTTACTGGTATCCCATCAATATCCTCTGTCATCAAATGTAAAGTCTTGAGAATGTTTGGTCACGTTAAACGTTCCAGTGTAGGGCTATGCAAAATATACGTTGAAGGAATAATACAAGAAAGCCGGTTGAAAGATAGACAAAAGAAAAGATGTATAGACAACATTTGTGAATGGACGAACATGAATTAAGCGATCACCTTGGCCGAAGATCGTAAAGCTTGGAGGACACTCAGCCATGTTGGTGCGTAATCTGCAGCTATCGGAGAAAACGTTTAATGAATGATGATAACTATGTCGAATTTTGCCTAAAAGTTGTTGTTTTATTAGTTAGGCCCGGGACTTATTAAGTGATGTGTTAACTATACCAAAGAGATGAATGACGAGTGACTTGATTGACGCCTTCAGAATAATTAATGGGATTTTTAAATATTCAGTTTTTAATATCTATCTCCACACTAAAGATTTATTCGCAAGAAATATTGTCGCAGCAAAAACCATTACTATAATGGCAATAAGCAGCAACACCAACTAACATTAACGATGTTTGAAATATCGGCAAACCAGAAGAGTACCCGACTCAAAATCAGCAGCAAATGGTGTTAGGTTAGATTTAGTTTCTGATATTAAACTTCATCTGTAATATAACTTCCGGCGAGAGTTTCAGTTTCCCAAATTTATTAATTTATTTATTAAATTGTTAGGTGAAAGTACAGAATAGGTAAAGCTCCTTCTCCCCATGGTAAGAATGGTTTTCTAAATAATAACGTCATTATTTCAGCACGGTCTGTAAACTGCAGAAGATTATTTAGAAAGACATGCTTAACATAGGGAAGGGGGGGACTTTGTTAACTATTCTTTACTTTCACCTTACAATTTAATAAATAAATTAATAAATAAAGATTAGTACAAACTTGGCAACCAAAAAAATATGCGACCCAAAACAGGAAGTCTTTAATATCAGGAACTAAATCTGACCGAACACCGTTTGCTGCTGACTTTGAGTCGAGTACTCTTCTGGTTTGCCGAAATGTCTGCATAACCATTAATATTTATTTCTTCATGCGGAGAGCAGCCTCTGTGAGGTGGTTGGGTCAAACGATAACCAATTAGCTTGCACAGCGTATTAATTTCATCCGTCCCCTGAAGGACTACTTCAATCCCTTCGGAAATCGCGGACAACAGCGCAGAGTGTTCCCTGACACCAGCCAACAAAGATCGTCTCCTCTCCTCTGCCTATGTCACTGACGCTGAATGACGAAGATATATCCCTTCAAGAAAAGAGGCAGTCGACTTTCTAACTTTATTACTTTCTTCAGTTGGACACTGTCCAACTTTTTCTAAGCTAAACCCAATAGCGTAGCTAACTGAAATAAATACATTTCGTTATTTGTTTATAAAAAGGTTTTGTTTGTTGAAGGCATAATACAAAGAAGTGCACCTGCACTGTTTGCTCTCTTTAGCCGCAAGAACGCCCCTGCTGTATAATCAACCTACGTTGCTGAGTTCAACCACCAAACTCCGCTCTTGAGACGCAAACTAAAATCCGCCGAGAGCCCGTGGCTCACGGCGTCAACAAGAAGGATTCAATATCCAGGATGGTGAGCTGCCACACGTGTACTGACTTGCCGCACTCGGACTGATTCGCAATACTATTGCAACACGCACTTACAAACCCAATATGAACTCGACCAGCCTTTAAACTAACCCATACACATCGACTAATAAGAACATTCTCCTATTCTGAACTCTTCTTCGTTCCCTACAAAAGGGGACATTAATTCTACATATTATGAACTCTAAAACCTTTTTTCTTGTCCAGACTCATGGACTTATCTCCTGTTAATAACACCTTGTCTATTATTACATGTTTAACAGAGATGGTCAATAAAGTTGATAAAAATGTTAGAATGGGACTTTGTCTTTTATTCTACATGCCTCAAAGGGGTTAACATATCATTGTAATTACATCCGATTGTCGCAATTTTTAGACATGAGTGTGTAAAAATATGGTTAGAATTAAGTGGAGTGAAATTTTCCATTAGAAGTTGAGTTAGAGCAACATGTACAGGAAGTCATGTTATAGACAGAAATAAGCCGATCAGATTTTTTTCTTTTTACTGAATTGCAACACAGAGAGAGATAGATAGATAGAGAGCGAGGATGGTCAGGTTTTTGAATAGCTTTGTAGTAGTCATAAACATCAATATTTCTTTCTTCTTGCTGAGAGCAGCCCCTGTGAGGGGGTTGGGTCACATGATAACCAATCAGCCTCCAGGGCATACTACTTTCAACCGACCATTGAAGGACTACTTCCAGTACTTTTGGGATTTGCAGGTCAGACAGGGAGTTTAAAGGAACAAACGAAGAAAGACGTCCTCTCTCTCCTGCCTTTGTCGCCTAGACACCGAGCAAAGCCATCTTCACTTGAAAATATATTGCTCCAAGAAGACTTTCGGGAGTCATTCGACTTTGTTACTCTTCTATTTCTTTCTTCACTGTTTAAACTTTCGGCAACCTATATCCGACGGTATAGGTCACTCAAATAAATATATTATTTGTTTTCTTTTAATTTGACTACTCTTTGGCTAAGATCAAAATGTAGTATCTGTTCCGATGTATACTACACCCCATAGACTGGTATTGTCTTGGCCTTCGGGGCTTGATTTACGCCGGTTTATGGGTCTGTCTTGTGCAGTTCTAGGAGGTCCACCCTCCCAGGCTTTGCCTCCCCTCTTTGGGGAGGAGTAAGTTTATTGCTTACTGCCTGAGGCGCCCCTACTGGGGAAGGCAATTTTTAAACCCCACTTTCCCGACCCGACCTTGGGTCACATCTTACTTGTGGGAGTAAGATAAAAACTGGCCTTGTGCCTAACTCCTGGAGAGGAGTAAATCAATACTCTTTTATTACAAAATATTATTAGATAGGTATCAATATGACCATTGATGTATGTAAGGGACAATCATTGTAATGTGTTCTAATATGTCTATGTATGTATGAATGAGTATCACATGTCTTATTTGTATTGTTTCCTTAGGAAACCTGCTTCCATCATCTTATGGGATGATGAATAAAAGATGAAAAAACTAGACTTGCCTTATCTCCTCATTCCGGAGAAGTTATCATACATAGCTATCAAATTATAGGAGTTTGTCTTATAGCCTATGTGAAGACCAAACCTCTATAGCTGCTCCCTCCTACCATGGGGGATGGGGGAGATGGGTTGGGGGTATTATATGTGTATACATGTATATTCTAAAGAAAAACAAAACTAAAAAAGATTGTTAAACCCCAAATGTTTTTGTGCTGTTATTTATTAATAACTAGCAGGACTACCCGGTGTTGTCCGGGGCAGAACACTTCTATCTCTTTACCCCTCTCTATCTTTCTCTCTTTCCCCATCCCTATTTTTTTCCTCCTTCCCTCTCCCCATCCCATCTTTCTCTTCCGTCCAGCCCATTCCTCTCTCTGAACACACACACACACACACACACACACACACACACACACACACACACACACACACACACACACACACACACACACACACACACACACACACTCCCTTATATAGATTCCCCAAGGAATGAGTCGGCATAAGGGAATTAACTCTATGATAAAAATTAGAGTTACTTTCTTTTAATTAGTACATCTTTCTTCGTTGATGCCTGGAAACTCTCTGTCTGACCTGCAAAACCGACCTCCTACCTGATGAAATCTGCGCCAGTTTAGAGTAAAAAAATAAATAATTTTTTCTAAGATTTAGATATTATTCATTCCGGGCAAAGCTGATCAATAATATACAAACTTTGTTGTTTTTTTTTTGTAGTGTTTGACTTTTACACACATACACACAGACAACGGCCTGTAGCTTAGCCCATTTCCTGTCTCTGGATATACGCACAGGCTACTCTCCTTACGGAATAAGTCGGCATTTTATTTCCAAATTAGTACATAAAGAACATTGAAAAGAGTACTCGGTGTTGCCCGGGATCATTAAAAAATAAAATAAAGAGGTTAAAAAGTGTGTGTAACATCTTTATATTAAACCTTCTCGCTACTCCTCTCAATCTGTATCTCTATCTTTGTCTCTTCCCCGTTGTTCCACTTCACTGTCCCCCCACCTCGATATCCAGTTAGGACGTTGGTTATCATTACCTTTGGTAGCTCTGAATACGAAACTGATCCCCCATCTAAAATAAGAGTTTTGTTTTTACCATCAAGTTTCTCAGTCTGTACATGTAATTGCCTAAAAATGTAGAATCTTAATCGTGCAAGGGCAAGGTGCCCATCTTATCATAATATCTCATTTTTTAAGTGATGAAAAGTAATTTTTTGATGACATGTTAATTTTTCAGCATAAAAATTGCCCAAGATTGTAACTCACCCTCCTCCCACCAAAAAAAAAATACACACACACAATTTATCTTCCTTTAAAAATTATATTTGGTTATATGTCCTTAAGAATGCTATCTGGTCCGATAATGGTTGATCATTTTTTACATTTTTAGCACCAAGTTTTTAAAGCTGTTTACATGTAATCGCCATAAAAAAGTGCCCAAGATTGTTACTCACCCCCCTTCCACCAAAAAAAAATACACACACACAATTTATTTTCCTGTAAAAAATGTATCTTTAAAAACATTATCTGCTCTGGGTGATTAATTTTATATGTAAAAACGATCCCCCACTATATATTCAAAAGTAATTGTTTTGTTTGTTTTCTTTACCCTTTCTTACGTAACTAAACAGCGTAGTTAATTTTTCTTTTGATCAAAACTACGTTGATGCAAGTTTATATTTTTTATTAATTAAAACAAAATGATTACTTTATACCAGCGATTTTTTTTACAAACAAAGATTAGTGTGTGTTTTTTACGAAGAACGAACTTATGTTTTTAAATGAATACATTTCAAATATAAATGTAAAAACGTTTTCTGAATAAAGGAAAGCAAGATAATGTGTAGTATTCTCTCTGTTAAAAAAACTAAAAACTAAAAAAGGAACTGTTAAGACGGACGCAAAGGTAGATTTCTCATTTACTGACCTCGATTCGTCACCTAAAAATGCAGCAAAATTGATAAAAATGTTTCTGTGGAACGAACTTGATTTGAACCCAGCACACTCAGAACCTCAGTCCCCATCGTTAACCACTTAGCCACCATGCCATCTCCTCTTGACAAGCTGTGACGTATGCAATCAAGAAATGCTTGTTAATTTCCGGTTTGTTGTGGTGTCCTAAAAACGAACAAATTTGACTACCCAAATCACAAATTTTGTATCCATTCTACATGAAGAAACTAATGTTTTCTTTTCCAATTTTTCGATATTATACGTCTGAAAGATGGGCGATGTAGAAAATATCAACTTTATGGGTATCTGTTGCGTATTTTTCAAGTTTTAGCTGGACATACACACATACCTACATGCACACATACATATAAACACACAGACGCTTGCCCTTTATATATGAGAAGATGTTTACAACCGCTGTTCTAACGCAAAGAAAAAGAAGAAGAGTTTAAAACCTGTGTTATTTTAAAAAAGAAAACAACACCAAAAAGACAAAATAGGAGAGGAAACAAATTACTCAGAAATGGCAAAACTGAAATTGAGATGAATTTCCCAACCTAGGGTGGAGGTGGTGGCATGCCTCCCCTTTGTTTTCATTTTACTTCAGTAAGTAATTTCTCAGAAATGAAGGGGCCCTCTTCCTGGCGCTAACACTTGATTTCTATATGAGATACATAGATATACGAGTGTTCGATCAACATTCTTCTCTACCTCTCAAACGTTGAGTTAGTAAAGCAGTGAAGAACACAAATTTTCCTCTTCCCAATTGGCCACTTAATTATGTTATAGTTTATCTTTATTGTGCTCGTTTCTGAATTTTGTTGGATTCCAGGACAAGAATTCATCTGGTCTGGTGGAGTATTCAGCTAAGTGTTGTTACTTGAGGTAGCATCACTAGGAGAAGGTACACCATTCCTCGTATGAGCCAGTGTATGGCCGTGTTGAGGGGATCTTACTTGGGCTTCGAATGCTATGTTATTTTGAATATTTGGTCAGGGTTTACTTGTACGGTTAAGAATCCTCATGTCAGTTTACCCTGACAAACCTTTGTACAGAGAGACTGAAGACACCCAAGGAATGTGTCTAGTAGGTAATATAAACTCTCAAGTAGATAGTCCCTGTGTGCGTGTGTGTTTGGAGAGAGAGGTTTGTGCAGACAAACACCAATTATTTTCCTTAATAACTCCAATCACTTTCAACTAAAAAAGTTAAAATTAAGAGAAAGACATTGAGTGCGCATGTGAGGGGAAGGCGGCAGGAAGTCATTCTTTGATTAAACAAAAGTCATCTAACTCGCCTTGCTCCTTAATGAATTGTTAGCCTTCATAGCAAAATTAAGATTTTCAGTTTTCAGAGAGAACGGTCATAAGAGGAAAAAGGAAGGCAAGACAAAACAGAGAGGAAGAGAGAAGAAGAGGAAAAGAAAAAAAAACAGGAAAAGAGAAAAAAAATAAAGAGAGAGAGGAAGAAAGAGAAATAGAATGCAGCCAAATAGCAACGAAAAATATGGAGGTAAGGTTCTAGCGATTTAGCAAAAATCAACAATTTCTTATTTAAAAAAAAAAAAGGCGCAATTTCGACAAAAAAGCAAAGAATTCACATCCTCTAGCAATTTAAGTGGAAATCTGGATTTTTAAAAAGTGGAATTCCGCTAAGAAGTGGAGAACTCACATCCCTGATTGCTGCTGCATGTCGTCTAACGAGATATCAACTGCTTGCATGAGAACCTTCCATCCAAAAAATCTGTGGGGATATTATTACCCAATCAATGGTATACTTGGGTCTAACAACCAAAATTAACTATTATAAAATGCGAAAAAAAAAAGAATAAAAAGGTAATATTTTGTTATCGGCTGGGGATAGTATTCGTAATTACACCACGGGTGATGCAATGGCTTACGTCCAATAAATAAATAAATCCTCATTAAAATATGTAAATGCAATTCTAATTTTATGTTATGCAGATTCGTTTTTGTGTAAACAATTGTTATTCCAAGTGTAGCAGTTCCATAATCAAGATCCATTTTTTTTGCACTTGCATGTTATCACTCGTTGAGTGATTAGTATGTAGTTCGGCAAAAATACACTGACATGTTCTCACTCATGTAGGGATATGTCGGGCGATTACAACACTCTACACATGCGTAGCTTTTTTCCATTTCCGCACAAATTCTTTCCTTCATTTTTTATTAAGATTAAGCCTCATCTTCTTTGCTCCTAAAAATTAAATTTGTATACGTGACTATTCTTTCTTTTCTTTATTATTATTATTATTATTATTATTATTATTATTATTATTATTATTATTAGTTATTATTAGTTATTATTATTAGTTATTATTATTAGTTATTATTATTATTAGTTATTGTTATTGTTATTATTATTATTATTATTAGTAGTAGTAGTAGTAGTAGTAGTAGTAGTAGTAGTAGTAGTAGTAGTTATTATTAAGCTTACCTTCTTTGCTTATAAAACAAATTTGCATAGGTGATTTTTAAAGCGAGCCGGGTATTCACTCTTATTATATAGATTAATTTTTACTAATTTAGCCAAAATAATTTATTTAAATTAAGTTTTTCATATAGTTAAAAATATTCATGCTATATTTCAGACATTTTTATTATTTTAAAGCAATCGTATAATTCGATTTTGATATGAATTTAGTTTTGATTGATTTCGTTTTTTTTTTACTTTTAAAAACATTGTGTCACATTTTCAGTTCTATTTAGCACAAAAGTCATTTACCAAATTCAACATTTAAAAAAATAGATTAAAGAAAATATTTAGATTTTTTAAAAGTCTTTGATAACACAGCAAAAGGTCATCAACATATTCGGTTTAATATTTGTTTTACATGCTGGTATGTGTTGGACGGCTTTTAGAAATTGACTTCCAAACTAACCTATCTTTGGCCAAGTCTTTATTTATCCCTCTTTCTCTCAAGTCTATCCCTATCACTTCCTTCCATGTTTTACTTTGTCTTCCCTTGCAACCGACCCTGCTACCCCAACTGTTCTAAATCTACAAACCCAATAACTCTCATCCTTTCTTCAAAACCAACAAAGTTTCCTGTTCTGCGCACATCACCATATATTGTCCAGATTTAATCTTCCTTTTAGTTCACCATTTTCATATTATTAAAATATTTTGAATAGAAATGTTGGTTTAAAAAGAAAATCATTATTATCATCATATTCGGTTTAAATGCTGACATGCGTTGGACGGCTTTTTAGAAATTGTTATATCTATAGTAAAAGTAATCTATCTCTGCCCAGGTCTTTATTTATCCCTCAAGCCCATTTTATAACTTCCTCCCATGTTTCCCTTGGCCCTCCCTGTGAACTAAACCTGCTACCTTAACTGTTCTACATCTACTGACCCAAGAACTCTCATCCATTTTTTCAACGTGGCTATACTATTGAAGTCTACTCTTCTGCACACATCTCCCGATACAGTCCAGATTTAATCTTCCTCTTAGTTCACCATTTTTAAACTATTCAAATATTCTGGAAAGAAATGTTGGTTTAAAAAGAAAATCATCATCATCACGACGACGACGATGATGATCATCGTCGTCGTCGTCGGCGGCGGCGGCGGCGGCGGCGGCTAACGTCTGTTTTACATGCTGGCATGCGTTAGACAGCTTTAAGAAATTGATTATATATATAGTAAAAGTAATCTATATCTGGCTAGGTCTTTATTTATCCCTCTTTCCATCAGTTTCATTTTTATTATATCCTTTTATGTGTTTCTTGGCCTTCCCTCTTAACTACATCTGCTACCTCAACTGTTCTACATCTACTAACCCAAGAACTCTCATTCATTCTTTCACGGTGGTCCTATCACTGAAGTCTCCTGTTCTGCACATTTCTCCCTATACCGTCCAGATTTAATCTTCCTCTGAGCTCATCAGATCTGAGCCTATCTTGAAAATCTCTAGTGAGTCGTTTTTACAGATGGAATTTCGTATCTGAAGGCACATTCATTTTTCAAGGACCTTAAGTGGTTTGACTTCTCAACATGAATCCCCATTTAAGTTGAGAAATTAAATTTTGAGTGGTCAAACCATTTCTTGGGTGGTCTCTCTTCTCTTAGCAAAATATTTATCACATTGCAGGTCTGCCATCTGTAGCATGCATCTATGCATCCCACTAACCATGCCGCCTTGACACTAATGAAATGGATTTTGCCCACATAATGACTGTCATTATAGTCTCAACTAATGTCATATTTACCACTATTTTGTCATCATCATATTTGTTTAAACGCCCGTCTTGCATGCTGCCATGAGTTGAACAGATTTCAGAAATTGACTTCCACACTAACCTATCTCTGACCAGGTTTTCACTTATCCCCTCTTTCTCTCAGATCCATCCTTCTCACTATCTCCCATGTTTTTCTTGGCCTTCCCCTGTGAACTGACCCTGATGCCTCAGCTGTTCTACATCCATTCTTTCAACATGACCATACCATCGAAGTCTACTCTTCTGTATACATCTCCCTATACTGTCCAGATTTAATCTTCCTCTGATGTCATCGGAACAAAGCCTGTCTTTAAGACTCACATTACACATCCATCGTATCATTCTCATATAATTTCTCTCCATGAAACGCATATCCTCATCTGCCAGGTTTCACTTCCATACATCATCATACTGCATACACATGCTTGATACTCTTCTCTTGGTCGGCAATGGTAATGCTTTGCTGGTTAGTAATGGCAGAAGTTCTTTAAACTTACACCCTTGGCCTTTTGGCCAAGATCAAAGTGTAGTATCTGTTCCGATGGATACTGCACCCCATAGACTGGTATCGTCTTGGCCTTCGGGGCTTGATTTACGCCGGTCTATGGGTCTGTCTTGTGCAGTTCTAGGAGGTCCACCCTCCCAGGCTTTGCCTCCCCTCTTTGGGGAGGAGTAAGTTTATTACTTACTGCCTGAGACGCCCCTACCGTGGAATGCCGACGGGGCTGCCCAGGCAATTTTTAATGGCCAGAGTGCTCACCTTCTCAGGTACTGGCTTTTCAAGTCCCACTTTCCCGACCCGACCTTGGGTCACATCTAACCTTGTGGGAGTAAAATAAAACTGGCCTTGTGCCTAACCTCCTGGAGAGGAGGTAAATAAATACTCCTAACTCTTGCAATCACACTAGTACCTGTTCCACCCTGTGCTCCAATGTTGCTCCACTCATGCAAAATAGAACACATTTGTTAAAGCCAAAAAAGCTTTCTTAGATTTTACTTTCTAGAATTCACCATTTTTTTTCACAAGTTGTACACATTTGGTGGAAGTAATACAGGGGAAGCATATGTTGACAGATGAGGTAACAGATCTTGTGACGTACTATCAGCACTTTACCAAGTTACAAAATGTTGAAATGACCTGCTCTCACGTCAGTAGACTGCCACACAGGAGTGGTAGCGCTAAAAAGCGATATAGGATGAGCGGATAGATGTGCAAAACACACACCTCCACCCATCATCATCATATTCAGTTTAATGTCTGTTTTACATGCTGGCATGCGCTGGACCGTTTTTAGAAATTGACTTCTAAACAAACCTATCTCTAACCAAGTCTTAATTTATCCCTCTTTCTCTCAAGTCCATTCTTATCACTCCGTCCCATGTTTTCTTTGGCTTTCCCCTGTGAATTGACCCTGCTACCTCAACTGTTCTGCATCTACTAAGACCTCTCATTCATTTTTTCAACGTGACCATACCATTGAAGTCTCCTATTCTGTTCATATCTCCCTATACTGTTCAGATTTAATAATTCTCTGGTCATCAGAATTAAGCCTGTCTTTAAGATTCATTACTCATCTATCGTAGCATTCTCATATCATTTCTCTCTATGCAACGCATGTCCTCAATCCTCACTGACCAAGTTTCACTTCCATGCATCATCACACTGCATACACATGCCTGATAGACTCTTCCCTTGGTCAGCAGTGGTAACGCTCTGCTAGTTAGTAATAGCAGAGGTTTCCTGAACTTACTCTATCCACTCTTAATTCTTGCAATCACACTAGCACCTGCTCCACACTGTGCTCCAATTGTATCTTTAATAAAAGATTCCTATGGGTCCACAGTCCAGCTACAATCATAATCGCTTCAATACTTCCAACCAATTATTTGGAGATAAGGACCACACCAGACGCTGAGTATCTTGCAATACTTTTCAGTCTAATTAAAGGGTCCAGTAGAAATACATCCTTCCAGGCACCAGTGTGCAAGCTAACAGCCTCGTCACAGTTGATTTTGACCTTTATTTTTTAAAGAGTTTTCAGCATTGATCAAAATAAACATCATGTGTCACCAATTCAATAGAGAATTACTGTTTTACATGTTGGCATATGTTGGACGGCTTTTAGAAATCGACTTTCAAACTAACCTATCTCTGACCTGGTCTTTATGTATTCCTCTTAACCTCAAGTTCATTTTTATCACTTACTCCCATGTTTTCTTTGGCCTTCTTCTGTGAACTGAACCTGCTACCTCAACTGGTCTACATCTACTAACCCAAGAAGTTTCATCCATTCTTTCAACGTGGCTAAACCAACAAAGTCTCCTGTTCTGCACACATCTCCCTATATTGTACAAATTTAATCTTCCTCTGAGGTCATCAGAACATAGTCTGTCTTTAAGACTCGCATTATACATCCATCATATCATTCTCATATCATTTCAAAGTGTAGTATCAGAACAGATGCTACACTTTGATGTCGCCCTGTAACTACTACCAGAGAGAAGAAGAGGAGTGACTTCTTTTCATTTTTATAGAAATCGCTCCAGACAAGGCATGAAGCCACTTGATATAAGGAGCTAATCAGAATGAAATATGATTTCGCAAAGACAGAAGATGCCTATTGACCTTAGTCTTGAAAAGACCAAGGCTATAGGTAGGAGGAAAACAGTCAGCAGGAAGAGAGTTCCACAAGCCTGCAGCTCTTGGAAAAGAAGCTACTGGAACAGGAAGCTGTATTACTATGAGGTATTAAAACAGCGAATTGATGGAGACCACTAGACAAACGATTCAAACGAGCTGGAACAAAGGAAGCAGGGAATAGATCACACAATTCTGAAGAACACATGCCATAATGGTATTCATAGAAAAGACTGAGACTAGCAACATCACGTCCGTGAGAGAGAGGATGCAGAGAAGAAGAAAGAGTAGGGCCAATCAAATTACAGATACGTTTCTGCACCTTATTAAGAACCCTCAAATGGGACAGAGATTCACCAGCCCAAATATGACAACAGTACTCCATACATGGTCTGATTGTAGATTTGTAAAGATGGAGAATTACCTCAGGTAGTAGAAAATGTTTGGAGCGATAGAGAGAACTTTTATGAGAAGCAGAAAGAGCAATGGATCTAATGTATGAACTCCAAGAAAGATTTGATGAAAGAGAAAGATCAAGAAGTTTCAAAGTCGATTTCTCGTCAAGCCATTTCGTATCTCAACGTCTAGATCAGCTGCATATTTCCACTGATCCGAGGGAGATGGGCGAGAAATAACACCAGAATAGAGAGTGGTATCATCAGCATAGATGTTAAATATCTGAATAATATTCTCCGGAAGATCATTTATATAGAGAAGAAACAGTGTTGTGCCTAGAATAGAGCCCTGAGCAACACCAGCATTGATAGGAAAAGAGAATGAAGAGACACCATCCAAAGTTACTCACAAGCTTTGATCAGAAAGAAAAGACTTAATAATGTCAAGAACCTCACCACTAATACCATAACCATGACGTTTGTGTAGGAGACCAGAATGCCACACTCTTTCGAACTCCTTCGAAATGTCAAGCGCAATGGCCCTACTCTCTCCTGAATTATCCATAAACTGACAGATCCGCTCAGAACAGTTAAAAGATCAGCAGTTGAACGAAAACCCCGAAAGTCAAACTAAACATCAGTTAAGAGGCCCAGACTTTCGAGAAGATGAACAAGCTTGCTGTTGACCAACCTTTCAAAAACTTTGCTAATAACAGAGAGGAGACTAACAGAACGATGCTTAACTGGGTCAAACCGATCACCAGCATTTTAAAGATAGGGACAACAGTGGTCTCCTTTCAACAAGAAGGGAAACAGGACTGAGACAAACAGAGATTGAATAATTTATAGAGGATAGAAGAAAGTTCATGGGCACAATGCTTAAGAATGACAACAGGAATTGAATCAGTACTTAGATTGGTCAAGATCAGAAAGAATCCTAGCAACCATCTTTGGAGTAATAATGACAGAATCAAGAGACTGATCAGTTTTCAAAGGGAAATCAGGAAGAACAGCACCAGAATCATCAAAAGAAGAATTGTGAGCAAAGAGATCAGCCATATCCTTAGAGGATGAAATAATCTGAAGACCATTAAAAAGAGGAGAAATAGCAGACTAGCCACTATTAATAACACTATTGTAGATTCTCCAAAAATCACAAGAGCCAAACTTTTGAGATGAGATAGTCACGGATCCTTTGAGAATAGCTAGACTTAGCTCCAGAGATTGCTCTCTTGCAGGCATTGCTAGCTCTTCTGTAGGATTGTTTAGAAGCCTCAGAACCATCCCGACGCATCTGATTAAAGTAATGGTTACGATAGTTACAAACAGATGAAAACCAGGGAGGAGAATGAGATTTGGCTTGAAATTTACGATGAGGAATGAAGGTGTCAATTCCAATAAGAAGCCAGTCAGTAACCTCCTTAGCAGCATCATTCGGAGACATACCAAAGATAGGACCCCATGGGACGTCACATATGAAGCTGCAAAGCCCATCACAATCAGCCTTCCTGTAGTTCAACGTCTTCTTATGGAAGTGACGATCAATAGAAGACTTCACCAAAAAATCAACCTCAACATCAACAACAGCATGATCAGAAGAATCCAATGAAGGAGAAGAGAAAATATAACATGAGTCAGGAACAGAAGTAAGAAAAACATCATGTAAGGATGGTTGATGACTATCATTATCAGGAAAAGGTTTGGGGAAGGTGACAATTTGGGACAAGTCATGAGACAGAGAAAAGTTAAGACATATTTCACCAGCTAGATCTGTATGGTTAGAGTGAGAGAGCCAGTCAGAATGATGAGCATTGAAGTCACCAAATCAAAGATGGAGCTTAATGGATGAATTTGCAATGCATCATCAATACTGCTGGATATAGCATCAACAACAGAGCAGTCATTGTCAGAAGGGAAACGGTACAAAAAGAACAAATAGGAAGTGGAGTGCAGCAAAGACAACCTCAAACAGATAAAAGGACACCGATGAGATTCAAGACTGGGGACACGTGCAATGGGGAGATCCTTTTGAAGAAAAAGAAAAAGACCATGCAAATGTGTGGAACAATCTAAACGGACAAATAACCATCCACATGTAGATCGTTGCTATTAATAGAAGCATCCAGATTAATCTCACAAAGAGCAAGGATGCGAGAAGATTTGCCCAAGAGAAAGGACTGAAGATCAAAAAAGTTTGATCTGAGACCTCTGATGTTACTATAGGAAATAGTACAGTGTTTGTTGTGTGGATTTGTAGAAGGCATAATAATAAAAAGGAAGAGAAAGGTAGAATCACTTCAAGACAAACCAAGCCTAAAAGAGACCCAACCATCAGCATTTAACTCCTTGGACTCCAAACAGGCTGGCTAAAAATAAGCCCTTCAAGATCCTAATAGGAAGGGAAGGGGTTACTAGGCTGGCTGAAAAAAAAAAGTCTACTCCTAAACTGGTTACGTGGCTAACCAGAAACCGTTGTTTTTATCGTGACACCATCACTCTCGAATAAAAGGACTTGACTGACACCTTCAAAATAATTAATTAAATATTCATTTTCTCTTAAATATCTCTCCTCACATCATCATCATCATCATCATCATCATCATCATCATCATCATATTCGGCTTAAAGTTCCGGTTTACATGCTGGCATGTGTTGGACGGTTTTTAAAATTCACTTTCAAACTAACCTAGCTCTGTCTCAGTCTTTATTTATCCCCCTTTCTCTGAAGTTTATTCTTATCACTTCCTCCCATGGTTTCTTTGGCCTTCTCCTGTGAACTGACCCTGCTACCTCAACTGTTATACATCTACTAATCCAAGAACTCTCACCCATTCTTTCAATGTGACCAAACTAACAAAGTCTCTTGTTCAGCAGATATCTCCTTATATTGTTTAGATTTAATCATCTTCTGAGGTCATCAGACTATATTTAACCTAAATTTTACCAAGAGTGTTCAGCATTGATCAAAACAAACATCACGTACTGGGTAAGGAATTTTGATCAGTTATTAGTTTGAAGCAGAAAGTGTACGTATGCATGAACTGTGACTAACATCGCCTTTTCAATATGGCCTTCTATGGAAATGCAGCTACAAAAAAGAACCCTGACCCATTTATGTGTATTATTTGGTTAATATTTGGACTATTGTTCTCATCTTAGATGTTATTCTCACAACGTTTCGGCCGATGTAACCTCTGACATTCTTCAGGTGCATCTTGTCGAACTCGGGAATCTTTATGTTGAACTCTGGAATCTGTATGGAATTTCGAACGAAACCCTTTATTTAATCCACGGGGTAGCTTGTTCTCGTTCCATCAGCCATGAATGAGTAGAAGTCTTAAGTAATTCATGGTTGTATTCTTAGTATCGCTCGCACTGAGGATTGAACCTTCAACCGTCAGAAGACTGTCACTTAGAACTGATTATTACTTAGCACTTTTATCTGTTGGGCCACAGGTCCATGCGATAGAATGTTAAGAAAACTATATTCTCCTCTGCTAAAATTGCACCAAATTACCCTACACACACATACACTTGAACTGAAGTAAATATCGGGGTCTACTGGAGTGTTACAGAAACTTGTTGCCACTTGTATCTGAGTGAAAACTGCTAATCGCATCTACTAATGTGTATGTTCTATGATAATAATGATGATATTAATGGGCAAAGTAATTTAAACAAGAATGATGTGATAATAGTCGACAAGAAGGAAAAAAACTGTCAAATCGAAGATTTTGCCGTCCCAGCAGTCCACAGGTGAAGGTCAAAGAGGCAGGAAAACTGAGCAAATACAAGGAGCTTGTCAGAGAAATGAAAGGAATATTTTTTTTTTACAAATGAGTCACTGCTTATCAAGTCCCACAGGCCACTCGAGGATAAGGGTTATTGAGTTTGACAGGTAGACGGTGAAACACCAAGGGGGTTAGTAACGATGATTATAACTGGTCAGAAAGTGACTATTTAAGAGGATGGCCCAACAAGAATTTGTTTACATTGGACTTGAAAACGGTAATGTTATAGTCAGCGGGGAAGCAGTTCTAGGAAGGAAACTTTACTCATGGAAGTTTTGCTTAGTTCTAGGCACACAAAGGGAGAAAGGGAATTTTTTGACAATGGATGTAGCTAGACGAGTTTTTGTTGTGAATGTTTTACAGGGGGGGGGGGGAGACTATAGATTGGAGCTCAGTCGAGATATGGAGCATGAAGAAAGTTACTGTTATACCAATAATTGTAGCAGCACTAAGAACCGTTTTACGAAAATCTTGGAAAAAAGACTAGGGAAAATTGGAATCAAAGGGAGAGTCGATACCACACAAAACATGGCACTCATGAAAACAGCTAAAATCTTAAGAAAAATCCTTGAATCCAGCCTATATAATGAGGTAATGAACACAGCCATGCGGATTCACTACATGATCCGGAAATCCTTTGAAGCCTAACAGTAGACGCTTTCTGTCCCCATACACATAACCCCCGTCTGGCCCATTCTTGAGTATACCATCCAAGCAACAAATCCATATCTTCAAAAAGATGTTGTACATCTGGAGTTTGTTCAACAGTTGCCAACCAGGATGGTGACACGACTCTCCACGCTTACCTACAAAGAGCAGCCTCAAAGATGAGGATGGAGAATACTATCAACATCTCCACTGGAAGGGCATGAAAAGTACCGGAATCTTGAGGAGATTTATTTCTTCGCAAATTTCAGAGAAAGCTAACCGCTGTTATCATCACGGAATTAGTTGTAAACAGCTGTTGCAAGAATGCAAAATGATTTGCAATGTGTACTGAAAGAAACGAAGAGTACTGGAAATCTGAGGAGACTTATTGTCACTCATACTCCATGGAAAACCACCTGTTATTGCCAGTTCGTGATCACTGATAATGACTTGTGTTAGATTTTCTAGTAAATAATAATAATAATAATAATAATGCCACCCAAATATCTGGGAAGACCAATGGCCGTTGCCAGCAAGAAATCAATGGTAAACAGCTGTTGCGATAATGCAAAGTCATTTGCAATGGTTACTGAAAGAAGTGGAGAGTACTGAAAATCTGGGGAGACTTGTTGTCACTCGAACTCCAGGGAACACCACCGGTTATTATCAGTGAGCAATAACTAGTTATGACCTGTGTGAGAACTCCTAGTGAGTAAATAATAATAATAATAATAATAATAATAATAATAATAATAATAATTATTATAATAATAATAATAATAACTACATACTTAGGAAATGTGATGCCAGATACAAGTTCACATTCACAGGCACAGAACAAAGAATACACTACCTCATGTACATGGACGACCTGAAGCTATTTGCAAAAAGCAAAAAGGAACTGGAAAAGCTGATAAATACGACCAGAATCTTCAGCCAGGACACTGAAATGGAATTCGCAATGGAAAAGTGTGCCCTGCTAGAGATGAAAAAGGGAAAGCTGGAAACAACTGAGGGCATGTAACTACCCAACCAAGAGCAGATGAGGGCGCTAGGTGAGCAAGACAGCTATAAATATTTGGAAGTTCTGGAAGCAGACACAATCAAATCAACAGAAATGAAAGAAAAGATTGGAAAAGAATATCTGAGAAGAACAAGAAAGCTCTTAGAAACATAATTATAGAGCAGAAACCTAATAAAAGGAATAAAAACCTGGGCAGTATCACTAATAAGATACTCTGGACCATTCATAAGTTGGACAAAAGAAGAACTCAGGCACCTTGACCAGAGGACCAGAATATCAATGATCATGCACAACGCACTACATCCAAAAGACGATACAGACAGACTCTACGTGAAGAGAAACGAATAGGGAAGAGGACTGGTAAGTATAGAAGATTATGTGGACGACACTAAAAGAGAGTTGGAGAAATACATAAACCAGAACACAGAAAGGCTGATCACCACAGCAAGAGACACAATCCCAACAAGCAACTCAGAAAACACCAAAACCAGAAACAAACAGACAAGAAAAGAAAAGTGGGAAGAAAAACAACTACATGGACGTTTCATAAGAATGACAAGAGAAGTGGCGCACGAAAATAGTTGGACATGGCTGAGAAAAGGACACCTGAGCAGAGAAACGGAATCCCTACTATTGGCTGCATAAAACAATGCGATTAGAACCAACTACATTAAAGCTAAAATATATCAAACCCAGGAAAACAGTAAATGCAGATTGTGCACACAAAGCAATGAAACAGTAAATCACATAATAGGTAAATGCCCAAAAACTGGCCTAAAGAAAATACAAAAATAGGCATGACTGCGTGGGGAAACCAGTACACTGAGAGCTATGCAAACAAATGCATTTCGAACACTTGGACAAATGGTACAAATATAAACCAGAGGCAATATTCAAAAATAGAAAAACACAAAATCCTCTGGGATATGGAGGTACAAACAGATAAACTCATACAAGCAAGGAGACTGGATGTTATAATAGTCAACAAGAAAGAAAGATCCCACCAAATCGTAGATTTTGTCGTTCCAGCCGACCACAGGTTGAAGACCAAGGAGACAGATAAACGAAGCAAATATACTGAACTCGCCAGAGAATTGAAAAGGGATATAAAATATGAAGAAAGTAAATATAATACCAATAATCGTAGGAGAACTAGGAACAATTCCAAAGAACCTGGAAAAAAGACTGGGAGACATTGGAATCAAAGGGAAGACTGAGACCATACAACGGATGGCAATGATAAAAACAGCTGACATCTTAAGGAAAATCCTTGAATACGGAAACCTTTCCACATAAGCTACGAAGATTAACCAATCGCATGCAAGGTGCAATAGGAAGAAAACAAAATTACATAAAGAGCATCACAAGAACCGAAGGAACAGAAACTGCAAGAAATTTCATAAACTATCCCCCCCCCCCCCCAAAAAAAAGTGATGGCACCAGCCCCGGCTGATACTACACAAAACAGTCATGAAGGATCAAGGAGGATGGAAAGACCTAGGAGGGATAGTACGAACCAGACCTCCTCTGGAAAAGAGCACTAGGACATTGGGGAGGCTTATTGCCATCCAAATCCCAGAGAAGGCCAATGGTCTTTGCCAATGAGAAATCGATGGCCAGCGTCTGTTGTGATAACGCAAATTCATTTGCAGTAGTTATCGAAAGAGGTGAAGAGTACTGGAAATCTGGGGAGACTTGTTGTCACTCAGACTCCAGAGAAGACCACCGGTGATTATCAGTGAGCAATCACTGATGACGGCCTGTGTGAGAACTCCTAGTGAGTAAAAATAATAATGATGATGATGATAACTAGCAGGACTTCATGGAAATTTCATGGTGTTTTCTGCATCAACAATCAATAATAAATTTCTGTCAGAGTCGATACTATTAAAAAATGACTCTTTCTTCTTTCAGAAAAATAATTGTCATTATCAACAAAATATTCTTCAAATCAATAAAACGAATGTCACTTTTTGAAATGTAGTTATTTAAAATGGTACTGTTTTAGTTGACGGGGCGA